>OY744526.1:3149775-3177275 GCA_963556195.1 Sepiola atlantica
TGTTATGCTTTATGCTAATAATTGATGCATGTTTTCATAAATTATCAGTCATTTTCATTCGATTTCATAATTTCCTACATTAATTCCGGCATACCTGACTCTCTCAAGCATGTCATACAAACAGGAAGTCGTAGTAACTTTTACTCACATGCAAGAATCTACTACCAACACCACCATCATACACCGGGGTTTCTTCTTCATAGGATAAATTTTACATAAAGTTTTATAATTTTTTGTTTATTTCAAAAATATTTGACCGGTAGAAATATTTTGAACTGATGTCATTCAAAACAAAGTTGACTCTTTCCTCTTCCCCAACCCACACTATGTGCCTTTTTTCATGAGGTCATTGACCTTTAATGGGAACATTCAAGTGGTAAGATATAAACCGTATACGTCAGTTTTTCAAATTAGTCATGACATTCAAGTCGGTGGTGGGGAAGGGTGTAAAGTAGGCTATATTTTTTGTTCTCCAACTCCTGTTGGCTCTTGACCCCAACAACCAAATTTGAACATTAACTTCTATAAGTAATTATCTAAACGGTAGCTTCATTTATTCAACGTTGCCCGGGCAGACACATTTCAGATTTGATGTAAATAATAGCTGGATTTAACCGACATTGTTGATGTATAAAATAAAAAAATAAAAAATAATTACTTTCAAATTGGTTGACAACAAAATTCTTTTCTTTTTTTACGTTTTTTTTTTAATACAGTATTTATATGGATATGTTGAAACGGATATATATATATATATATATATATATATATATATATATATATATATATATATATATATATAGAACAGTTTTTTATTATATTCCAATAACCATGGTTTGTTTTATTACTTTTATTTTTTTTTTCTCTTTTTTAAAATTTTTTTTTTAAATAAAAAAATTAAAAAAATAATAAATTAAAAAAAAATTAAAAAAAAAAAAGTTAAAAAAAAAGTAAAAAAACAAACCATGGTTATTGGAATATAATAAAAAAAAAACTGTTCTATATTTTGCTCTGTTATCAATAATTGACAAACATTGAGCTGAATCTTCAAAAGAGACTACAAAGTAAAAGGATCTGATGATATATGATAGTACATATATTGTCTTTAATAATTAATTATATATATATATATATATATATATATATATATATATATGTTTTATTTGTTTTTTGTTTGTTTTCACCCAAAAATGAACCACTGTATAGTGTAGGTTTTTTCAAGACACTTTAATCCAATAACTTTTTACTCTTTGTGAATTTTCTCTGATGATTTTGTAGTGTTGCAGAGACGATATTGACATAAAAATGTTGTTTGGCACAAGACAAATGAAACGGACCGTAAAAAATATATCTCACAGAAATATTATGTTTTTTTGAAATGTGAAAAAATAAAAATAATAAAATAAAACCATGGTTATTGGAATATAATATAAACTGACTTATATATATATATATATATATATATATATATATATATATATATGTATATATATATATCAAATATTTATTATATATATATATATATATAATAAATATTTGTTTTTTGTTTATTATCTATGTACGTATACGTTTCGTCTTTTTTAATCGGGACTCATCAGCATAGAGATATAACTATTCACTACTGGTCGCGTGATTCGAAACCCCGGGCTACGAGTATTTTTACAACTCAAATCCCGACACCTTGAACCACTCGGCCAACGCTGGATAGCCAAATAAACAGTGATAATTTTAACACTTTATCTGGCGGCTTGATGTCATATGAGCGTTCAACTTAATGAAAGGAACGATGCATTTATAGCTAGCGACGTCATGTTGTGTTAATACTACACTTACAGTGCCCATCTGGAGGTTTTCTAGGGGCTACAAATATATAGAATAAAATATGAAACTAAAAGTATACTTTTAGTACATAGAACCTATAGTGAAATGGTTTAAGCTCAATATACGAGATAGAGCAATTATAAAGATAGATGAAAGAAGAGGGATAAACATGTACGAATGACAAATCTATTTCAACTTCGATTGTTCAATGCAAAGTGTACTCGGTAATAAAATTATGTTTATTATTCTTTCCTTAAGCCAAGGCTTTTCAAAGATCAAAATCTTATCATCAGAGGAATTACATGCTGCCTTCACGAAAACCCTTCTTTTCCATCTGTAAATCCCCTTTCATTGGACACCTCATCAACGGACAATTACCAACTGGACAAACCCGATATCTTTTTTACACGAACTTTTTTTTTACCTCTCCATTACTTAATATTTTTTCAAATTTTGAATTTTGGCTTTTCCACTGCCAACTTATCTATCTATGTAATTGAAGTCTAGAGGTGACGGCATACCGGTGTAGCACCGGTGCTAATTGCCGCCTTTTTATTCAGTACCGACTTTGGAGCAGAAGCGAATAGTTCAGTTCCAACGGACTCCGTCTGTTATCAAAATGGACGTAAAATATTTAGATGTTTTCTACTCGTTCTTAGAGTAAGAACGTTTTATGTGGAAATCCAGGGTATCTGAGAGACCCTAATTTTAAAGAAATATATTTTCCCTTGAAGAGATAGCCTTATGTCAAAAGGTTGTTTTGTTTTGCTGTGTAAAGACAGGCGTGTCTTTAAATTTAAAGAAAATTCCCAAATACTGCCTTTTGGAGGAAGGACGTTTAAGGAGAATTTCATTTGAGAAGTAATTTCAAGAACTTGGAGATCCTTGGAATGAAAAGTGTCGAAAGAAAAATAAAGAGGGACATTTGAAACGGACATTCCAATAGAAAAGAAAAAACTAGTCCAAACTATACCGGAGACGATTCGCCAACCAACTGCTACGGTCCTGTATATTTTGAGTTTTATTTTATTGTTTTATGCCCCTTTGAGACGTTGAATTTATAAGAATATTTCTTTAGTCTTTATTGTATGTTTTTATATGAAAAAAAGGAATTAATGTGTTTCCAGTTCGTTGTGCCAACGAACTTTACCCCTATGTGATCTTTCCGGTCATAAGTTTTTTTTATCTTGGTTACCAAGGTTAACGTCGTTAACCTAGCTTTGGGAATTAAAAGCAGCCAGCCCCATTTTTATGTTAATAAAACTCTATTTTGACACTACCGAAACTCTTATTTTATCTTTTGCCCTTGCCATGTTTTCTTTTAAGCTGTGTTTTTAACCTCTTTTGTTATCACCAAATTCGGATTTTGCTAACGATCACAAAATTACGAAATTACGAAGTCCAAAGTGAACACGGAATGATCTTAGCACTGCAGTTTCCGACTCGCTTTTGATAAACGTTTTCACAGTGAAAACGCGATGCTGGTCTGTCGAATCCATATAGGTAACCGGAAACGAAATAAAACCAGTTGAAAAAAAAAACTGTTTTCATTATTCAAACAAAATAAAACAAAATAGTATTATATGTACATTTGCAAAATAAAAATAACTTTTCATTATTCAAACGAAATTTTTTAAAAATGGCGTCATATATTTCTTTTCTTATTTTTTCTTTCTTTCATATGAGTTTTATTAACAAAGTTAAGATATATGACGAAACCGAAAAACCGTCTGGTGGATTTTATTTCGTAATTAATTTTCTTTCTCTTTTAATCGAATTTTTAAAAAGTTCGTTTTAGTACTAAAACCCATTTCATTTTTTGACTCCAATAAATAAGCGATTTATAGTAAATAAAAAAAAATTAATAACGTGTAAGTCACGCAGAGATGAGAAACACACGCAGACACACGAGAAGTGGTCACACAGTTTTATCGCTATAAAGATTAGGCGTTTATTGCAATGACATAAGGCATGACAACATTATTGGAATTGGAATATTAAGACTTCAATTCTAAGCCCAAACTTGGCTTCTTGCCGCCTCAATAGTGTTTGCACACAATTGGCGATTTCTCGCTATTTGCCTGCAGTCGAGAATAAACTTTCTTGCCAAATATTTTGGACTCTGCCCATCGCTAACATTAAACTATTATTTGTTCTCAAGAGGAATTTATTTTTATTTGCTGGTTTTCATGCCATTTTATTTTATATATATATATAAAATAGACTAGCAGGCCTACCCGGCGTTGCCCGGGTCCATAAAAAGAAAAAAACATAGAAGAGGTTAAAAAGTGTAAGCCGTATAGAGTTTATTCTCCATTTGTTTAGATAATGTCGCCCTATTGTTAGGGACGAATATATATATATATATATATATATATATATATATATATATATATATATATATATATATATATATATATATATATATATATATAGCACTAGATAAAGTGAAAGAATCAAATAAAGTGTGAATCAAATTCTATTAGAATTCAATGTTCAGGCAAAGTACTTTAAAGTCCTTAACTCATGAGTTTTCAAAGAAAATTCTTCTCCTCAGAAGACCATTACCGCAATGATATTACTGCAGGTAATAAAATTAAACTTTGAAAATATATATAAAAAAATATATATAAAAATACATAAAATTAATAGAACAATAGAAAAAACAAATTAATGTGCAAACACCTTGGATACATTTTTCACTGTCATTTACTGCATCGATAGCAAATAAATTTCCCGCCTGGATAACTTTTTCGTTGTTGGACTACCATTCACCACCTGGATTGTTTTTCAATCAACCTCTTTGATATCTTTCCTGAATATTTTTTAAACTTTATGACTTGGATGAACTGTATAGGTTTAACAAAAAAGTATGTTTTGGGCCGATATATTTGATGTTTTATATACTTTTATGTATTTATGTATATATTTTTTTAATATATTTTCAAAGTTTAATTTTATTAGCTGCAGTAATGTCATTGCGGTAATGGTCCTCTGCGGAGAAGAATTTTCTTTGAAAACTCATGAGTTAAGGACTTTAAAATACTTTGCCTGAACATTGAATGCTAATAAAATTTGATTCGCACCTTATTCTATTCTTTCACTTTACATATATATATATATATATATATATATATATATATATATATATATATATATATATATATATATGCCTTTAGTATATTCATTGTTATGCAAAAAGTGCCAAATCAATTATCATTTTCTTTTTTTCTTTTTCTTTAATATCCTAAGATAATATAATATTCATAGTCGGCATAAAACATCTTTATAGACATTTCTGTGTCCGCTTAAAATTGATTGATGTTTCCTATTAAGCTAAAGTTATAATTTTTCCTCTATGTTTTTTTTTTGGGGGGGGGGGAGAATCAAAGGCTGAGAAAATTGATTCCATTTTGGTGCGAGATCAAAGTCAAACCTCTGTCAAGCATTACGAGAAGATTAATAGAACTAATGGTTTTAAAGAAAGCCTTTCTCTTCTATGAACATCAATAAAAAAAAATCAAAAATGGTGTTGCGCCAGTGCTCATAAGTCGTTAAAAAGTAGTTCTTGCTGTAATATACCACGTATGGCTATGGGGTATGGCTATGGCGTATGGCTATGGCGTATGGCTATGGCGTATGGCTATGGCGTATGGCTGGGCAATAAACGTTGAAGGGAAGAAAGAAAGAAAAGAAAGCACGATTTAGTTTTAAAGGGGTTGGATTGTATTTAAAGAAACACGGAACAGAGAGTATCCGTGTCGACTGGAGAGGCGTTGGTCAGAGAGTATCCAAGGGAAGGTGAACAAGATTCGGAGATGTCGGTGGGTTTAGTAATGTAACTGGACGGTTGTGTAACAGCTTCGGTGTCGTTTTATGTCAGTCCACAGAAGCTCTGTGTTCAGGCCGAGGTCTGGGAACTGATTTTGGTCACGAAACAGCTCAACCCTAATCCTAACCCTAATCTCGACTTGTTAGAAAAGAAAAAGTCGTACCGTGACTAGGCAGTTTTTTGGTCATTCCATTTCGGCAAGCTGAAATGATTGTAGACACGCCCGACAGGGAATGGCGTGGGCACGGAGATTTACTAAAGATGTCTAAATCTGCCCTTTTGGATGAAACCGCGGTACATTGCTGAATTATGTAATATACAGTATTTAAATAAATTATATATATATATATATATATATATATATATATATAATATTAAAATGTTGAATTAAATTAGAGATAATTGAATTATCGTTTAATAATAATCTATCGTGATAATATAAAGCTCAACATATTGAAGAGAGCAATCAATTCAAGCGATGAAAGATGAGAATAAAACATTTGTAAAGATACAATATTTATTAGAAAATCAGAAGTTCAAAGCAAGGAGCTTCATATCCTTAATCCATGGATTTTCAAAGATAAACTCTTTTCATTAGAGGATAGAAAACAACCGACAATGCAAAAGTAAATATTACTGGCAACATTTGAAAAAATTTATACACAAAATGAAAAGATAAGAGTCTTTTGTTGAGATGAGAGCGTAGAATTAGGGTTGGCGCCGTGAAAAAACACGTCAAAAATAAAACATCTGTTGTATTGGAAATGAATGTTTGAAAAAAATACTCAAATTGTTTAGGAGTTCAAATGTTGTTGTTAAGAAGCTGATTTTGAACTTCTGATGTTCTAATAAATATTGTATCTTTACAATTTTTTATTCTCATCGTTCATCCCCAGAATATATATATATATCTAACACAGAGTTTTTATGAAGGCATTTTGCCTCTTTCTTTATGTTTAAAATTCTAAAGATGCTTTTAAAAAATGAATTTTCCCAAAGTTATACCTACCAGCGACCATGCGCGATTTAAGTTCAATTTAAAACAGACATTTGCACTGTTAGTCCACAACATCGGACGCCACTTCTAGAAGACCAGGAAGGATTATTACGAAAAAAAAGAAGGTTAATACCTTTTATCTGTCTAAAGCTCTGTCGAGGCTTGTTATATCAAGCGAAATATTAGATTAAAAAAGTCAGGATGTAGAAGAAAAAATGTGTTTTGATTTTTTATTTTGATTTTAATAAAAAATATCTGCATCTAACACAGTTTTGATGAAGGCATTTTGCCTCTATCTTTATGTTTAAAATTCTAAAGATGCTTTAAAAAAAATCTGTTCCAAATTTATGTATATATATATATATATATATATATATATATATATATATATATATATATATATATATATATATACAAGGTGAGCGAAAAGTAGGTGGACAGTAAAAAACATTTTTTTGTCGAAGCGTAAGAGGCAGACTTCAAAGCTGTGTAAATCAAGAAAGAAAATGTCTTTTACTGTCCACCTACTTTTGGCTCACCCTGTATATATATATATATATATATATATATATATATATATATATATATATATATATATATATATATATATGTATATATATATATATATATATATATATATATGTATATATATATATATGTATATATATATATATATATATATATATATATATATATATATATATATATATAATATTATTTGATTTATTTAACATTGAATATTGACACATTTCGCGACTGGATAACTTTGTCAGCTCCTTCAATTTCACGTATATGGACTGCTGTTTATAACTTGGAGTAATGACTTTCCTGATTATGCTTTTCAATTTGTATGACCTGGATGAACTATATGGATTCAACAAAAAGTATGTTTTTGGGTTGATATGTTTTGATGTTATGTATTTTTGTGTATTTGTGTATATAATTTTATATATTTTCAAAGCGTAATTTTATTACCTGTAGTAGTATAACTGCGGTAATGGTCCTCTGAAAGGAAGAATTATCTTTGAAAACTCATGAGCTAAGGACTTAAGGATACTTTGCTTGAACTTTGAATTCTAATAAAATTTGATTGACACCTTATTTTATTACTTCATTTTATATTATAATATTAATGCTCTATCCAGTATATTGAGCTTCAGTTTTTATCCGGATGTTTCACTAATTATAAGATATTAGTTGACGCTTATATCTTTTGTTGGATGGCTTCATATATATATATATATATATATATATATATATATATATATATATATATATATATATATATACATACATATATATATATACATATATATATATATGTTCTACAAAACCAAAAACAAAAACAACAGCCCGTCTCCCTTTCTCCCTCCCCTTTTTTAGTTTATTTTTCCTACCCTACTCCCGGTCCTGGATATGACCTTAAACTACATCCGATGGTGAGATCCGGCTTACGGACTTTGGGGAATGTGGAGCCTCCTCTTAATTACCATTGCTCCCAGGTCCACCCTGACCCGGAGTGGTAGTACCTGTTAGGGTCCCAACTATGGGTTAAATAGAAACAGATATTAAAAGGGGAAAGAAACTAAAAAGAGAAGAAAACAAATATACTTTAACAACCAAACCTAACACCATCAATAAATATTTGAACATATAAAGAACTTGAAGCATAAAAACTTTCACCAAAATGACTGCATTCGGCATTAAATAACCTGAAAAGGGTTGATATGCCGTAAAACAAAACAACCAAACTAAACACCATGAATAAATACTTGAAGATATAAACAACTTGAAGCATAAAAACTTTCACCAAAATGACTGCATTCGGCATTAAATAACCTGAAAAGGGTTGATATGCCGTAAAACAAAACAACCAAACCAAACACCATCAATAAATACTTGAAGATATAAAGAACTTGAAGCATAAAAACTTTCACCAAAATGACTGCATTCGGCATTTAATAACCCGAAAAGGGTTGATATGCCGTAAAACAAAACAACCAAACTAAACACCATGAATAAATACTTGAAGATATAAACAACTTGAAGCATAAAAACTTTCACCAAAATGACTGCATTCGGCATTTAATAACCCGAAAAGGGTTGATATGCCGTAAAACAAAACAACCAAACTAAACACCATGAATAAATACTTGAAGATATAAACAACTTGAAGCATAAAAACTTTCACCAAAATGACTGCATTCGGCATTTAATAACCCGAAAAGGGTTGATATGCCGTAAAACAAAACAACCAAACCAAACACCTTATCTTTTTGACTTCCATTCTACTGTTTGACACTCGTATATTTGGTTGCTGCCGTGGGATCTCATGTGGCTCCGTAGACCAGCCCTTGACAGACATGCTCTGCCATATGAACCACACACATGATCGGGCTAAGAGGTGCCTGGGTCGTTTAACACTAGCTGCTTCCGCAAAGCACGTTTAAAGATGGAGTACTCTAGTCGCTTTGCCTCAAATCTTCCGCCGTCGTCATAATACGCTTACGCCAACTCGATCACTCTGAAGCAACCGTCTTCCAGTCATCTACTTTCTGTGGCAGATTTGGTGATCCTGAACCCGGACCGAGCGGTGGAAGGGGCCCCGACCTGCCTCATTCTCATAATAAAAAGGGCCCGTCTTTGCTTGGCGTTCAATTTTAAAATCAAATAAATTTTTAACTCATAGGTTGCGAGAAAGGCTTCGAAAACTGCCCTATTAATTAATTACGAATAGCGGCGTTGGTCTGCTAACGACTCGTGGTGTCTTTAATTTAACATTTAGAACAGCGTGTCAAGAGATGAAGTTATGCAAATCAAGTTGGATTAGTGTTAGGATAAAGGTTAGGGTTAGGGTTAGGGTTAAGGTTAGGGTTAGGGTTAAGGTTAGGGTTAGGGTTAAGGTTAGGGTTAAGGTTAGGGTAAAGGTTTGGGTTAGGGTTTAGGGTTATGGTTTAGGGTTAGGGTTAGGGTTATGGTTAAGGTTAGGATTAAGGTTAGTGTTAAGGTTAGGGTTAAGGTTAGGGTTAGGGTTAGAGATAAGGTTAGGTTTAGGGTTTAGGGTTAGGCTTAGGGTTAAGGTTAGGATTAGGGTTAGGGTTAGGGTTAGGGTTAGGGTTATGGTAAGGATTAAGGTTAGGGTAAAGGTTAGGGTTAAGGTTAGGGTTAGGGTTAGGGTTAAGGTTAGGATTAAGGTTAGGGTTAAGGTTAGGGTTAGGGTTAGGGTTAAGGTTAAGGTTAGGGTTAGGGTTAGGGTTAGGGTTAAGGTTAGGGTTAAGGTTAGGGTTAAGGTTAGGGTTAGGGTTAGGGTTAAGGTTAGGGTTAAGGTTAGGGTTAAGGTTAGGGTTAGGGTTAGGGTTAGGGTTAAGGTTAGGGTTAAGGTTAGGGTTAAGGTTAGGGTTAGGGTTAAGGTTAGGGTTAAGGTTAAGGTTAGGGTTAAGGTTAGGGTTAGGGTTAGGGTTAGGGTTAAGGTTAGGGTTAGGGTTAGGGTTTGGGTTAAGGTTAGGGTTAAGGTTAGGGTTAAGGTTAGGGTTAGGGTTAGGGTTAGGGTTAAGGTTAGGGTTAAGGTTAGGGTTAAGGTTAGGATTAAGGTTAGGGTTATGGTTAGGGTTAAGGTTAGGGTTAGGGTTAAGGTTAGGGTTAGGGTTAAGGTTAGGGTTAAGGTTAGGGTTAGGGTTAAGGTTAAGGTTAGGGTTAAGGTTAGGGTTAAGGTTAGGGTTAGGGTTAGGGTTAAGGTTAAGGTTAGGGTTAGGGTTAAGGTTAAGGTTAGGGTTATGGTTAGGGTTAAGGTTAGGGTTAGGGTTAGGGTTAAGGTTAAGGTTAGGGTTAAGGTTAGGGTTATGGTTAGGGTTAAGGTTAGGATTAAGGTTAGGGTTAGGGTTAAGGTTAGGGTTAGGGTTAGGGTTAAGGTTAAGGTTAGGGTTAAGGTTAGGGTTAAGGTTAGGATTAAGGTTAGGGTTAGGGTTAGGGTTAGGGTTAAGGTTAGGGTTAAGGATAGGGTTAAGGTTAGGGTTAGGGTTAGTGTTAGGGTTAGGGATAAGGTTAGGGTTAGGGTTAGAGATAAGGTTAGGGTTAGGGTTAAGGTTTGGGTTAGGGTTAGGGTTAAGATTAGGGTTAGGGTTAGGGTTAAGGTTAGGGTTAGGGTTAGGGTTAGGGTTAGGGTTAAGGTTAGGGTTAGGGTTAGGGTTAAGGTTAGGGTTAAGGTTAGGGTTAAGGTTAGGATTAAGGTTAGGATTAATGGTAGGGTTATGGTTAGGGTTAGGGATAAGGTTAGGGTTAGGGTTAGAGATAAGGTTAGGGTTAGGGTTAGGGTTAAGGTTAGGGTTAAGGTTAGCGTTAAGGTTAGGGTTAAGGTTAGGATTAAGGTTAGGGTTAAGGTTAGGATTAAGGTTAGGGTTAAGGTTAGGGTTAAGGTTAGCATTAAGGTTAGGGTTAAGGTTAGGGTTAAGGTTTGGATTAAGGTTAGGGTAAAGGTTAGGGTTAGGGTTAGAGATAAGGTTAGGGTTAGGGTTAGGGTTAAGGTTAGGGTTAAGGTAAGGGTTAAGGTTAGGGTTAAGGTTAGGGTTAAGGTTAGGATTAAGGTTAGGGTTAAGGTTAGGGTTAAGGTTAGGATTAAGGTTAGGGTTAAGGTTAGGGTTAGGGTTAGAGATAAGGTTAGGGTTAGGGTTAGGGTTAGGGTTAAGGTTAGGGTTAAGGTTAGGGTTAAGGTTAGGGTTAGGGTTAGGGTTAGGGATAAGGTTAGGGTTAGGGTTAGAGATAAGGTTAGGGTTAGGGTTAGGGTTAAGGTTAGGGTTAGGGTTAGGGTTAAGGTTAGGGTTAGGGTTAGGGTTAAGGTTAGGGTTAGGGTTAGGGTTAGGGTTAGGGTTAGGGTTAGGGTTAGGGTTAAGGTTAGGGTTAGGGTTAGGGTTAAGGTTAGGATTAAGGTTAGGGTTAAGGTTAGGGTTAAGGTTAGGATTAGGGATAAGGTTAGGGTTAGGGTTAGATATAAGGTTAGGGTTAGGGTTAGGGTTAAGGTTAGGGTTAGGGTTAGGGTTAAGGTTAGGGTCAAGGTTAGGGTTAGGGTTAGGGTTAGGGATAAGGTTAGGGTTAGGGTAAGAGATAAGGTTAGGGTTAGGGTTAGGGTTAGGGTTAGGGTTAAGGTTAGGGTTAGGGTTAGGGTTAAGGTTAGGGTTAGGGTTAAGGTTAGGATTAAGGTTAAGGTTAAGGTTAGGGTTAGGGTTAGGGTTAAGGTTAGGGTTAAGGTTAGGATTAAGGTTAGGGTTAAGGTTAGGGTTAAGGTTAGGATTAAGGTTAGGGTTAGGGTTAGGGTTAAGGTTAGGATTAAGGTTAGGGTTAGGGTTAGGGTTAAGGTTAGGATAAAGGTTAGGGTTAGGGTTAAGGTTAGGGTTAGGGTTAGGGGTAAGGTTAAGGTTAGGGTTAAGGTTAGGGTTATGGTTAGGGTTAAGGTTAGGATTAAGGTTAGGGTTAGGGTTAGGGTTAAGGTTAGGGTTAAGGTTAGGGTTAAGGTTAGGGTTAGGGTTAGTGTTAGGGTTAGGGATAAGGTTAGGGTTAGGGTTAGAGATAAGGTTAGGGTTAGGGTTAGGGTTAAGGTTAGGGTTAGGGTTAGGGTTAGGGTTAAGGTTAGGGTTAGGGTTAGGGTAAAGGTTAGGGTTAGGGTTAGGGTTAGGGTTAAGGTTAGGGTTAAGGTTAGGGTTAAGGTTAGGATTAAGGTTAGGGTTAAGGTTAGGATTAAGGTTAGGGTTAAGGTTAGGGTTAAGGTTAGGGTTAAGGTTAGGGTTAGGGTTAGGGTTAGGGTTAAGGTTAGGGTTAAGGTTAGGGTTAAGGTTAGGGTTAAGGTTAGGATTAAGGTTAGGGTTAAGGTTAGGGTTAAGGTTAGGGTTAAGGTTAGGGTTAAGGTTAGGATTAAGGTTAGGGTTAAGGTTAGGGTTAAGGTTAGGATTAAGGTTAGGGTTAGGGTTAAGGTTAGGGTTAGGGTTAGTGTTAAGGTTAGGGTTAGGGTTAGGGTTAGGGTTAAGGTTAGGGTTAGGGTTAGAGATAAGGTTAGGGTTAGGGTTAGGGTTAAGGTTAGGGTTAGGGTTAGGATTAAGGTTAAGGTTAGGGTTAGGATTAAGGTTAGGGTTAGGATTAAGGTTAAGGTTAGGGTTAGGGTTAAGGTTAGGGTTAAGGTTAGGGTTAAGGTTAGGATTAAGGTTAGGGTTAAGGTTAGGGTTAAGGTTAGGATTAAGGTTAGGGTTAGGGTTAAGGTTAGGGTTAGGGTTAGTGTTAAAGTTAGGGTTAGGGTAGGGTTAGGGTTAAGGTTAGGGTTAGGGTTAGAGATAAGGTTAGGGTTAGGGTTAGGGTTAAGGTTAGGGTAAGGGTTAGGGTTAAGGTTAGGGTTAGGGTTAGGGTTAAGGTTAGGGTTAGGGTTAGGGTTAGGGTTAGGGTTAGGGTTAAGGTTAGGGTTAGGGTTAGGGTTAAGGTTAGGGTTAAGGTTAGGGTTAAGGTTAGGATTAAGGTTAGGGTTAAGGTTAGGGTTAAGGTTAGGATTAAGGTTAGGGTTAGGGTTAGGGTTAAGGTTAGGGTTAGGATTAAGGTTAAGGTTAAGGTTAGGGTTAAGGTTAGGGTTAAGGTTAGGGTTAAGGTTAGGATTAAGGTTAGGGTTAAGGTTAGGGTTAAGGTTAGGGTTAAAGTTAGGATTAAGGTTAGGGTTAATGTTAGGGTTAGGGATAAGGTTAGGGTTAGGGTTAGAGATAAGGTTAGGGTTAGGGTTAGGGTTAAGGTTAGGGTTAAGGTAAGGGTTAAGGTTAGGGTTAAGGTTAGGGTTAAGGTTAGGATTAAGGTTAGGGTTAAGGTTAGGGTTAAGGTTAGGATTAAGGTTAGGGTTAAGGTTAGGGTTAGGGTTAGAGATAAGGTTAGGGTTAGGGTTAGGGTTAGGGTTAAGGTTAGGGTTAAGGTTAGGGTTAAGGTTAGGGTTAGGGTTAGGGTTAGGGATAAGGTTAGGGTTAGGGTTAGAGATAAGGTTAGGGTTAGGGTTAGGGTTAAGGTTAGGGTTAGGGTTAGGGTTAAGGTTAGGGTTAGGGTTAGGGTTAAGGTTAGGGTTAGGGTTAGGGTTAGGGTTAGGGTTAGGGTTAAGGTTAGGGTTAGGGTTAGGGTTAAGGTTAGGATTAAGGTTAGGGTTAAGGTTAGGGTTAAGGTTAGGATTAGGGATAAGGTTAGGGTTAGGGTTAGATATAAGGTTAGGGTTAGGGTTAGGGTTAAGGTTAGGGTTAGGGTTAGGGTTAAGGTTAGGGTCAAGGTTAGGGTTAGGGTTAGGGTTAGGGATAAGGTTAGGGTTAGGGTAAGAGATAAGGTTAGGGTTAGGGTTAGGGTTAGGGTTAGGGTTAAGGTTAGGGTTAGGGTTAGGGTTAAGGTTAGGGTTAGGGTTAAGGTTAGGATTAAGGTTAAGGTTAAGGTTAGGGTTAGGGTTAGGGTTAAGGTTAGGGTTAAGGTTAGGATTAAGGTTAGGGTTAAGGTTAGGGTTAAGGTTAGGATTAAGGTTAGGGTTAGGGTTAAGGTTAGGATTAAGGTTAGGGTTAGGGTTAGGGTTAAGGTTAGGATAAAGGTTAGGGTTAGGGTTAAGGTTAGGGTTAGGGTTAGGGGTAAGGTTAAGGTTAGGGTTAAGGTTAGGGTTATGGTTAGGGTTAAGGTTAGGATTAAGGTTAGGGTTAGGGTTAGGGTTAAGGTTAGGGTTAAGGTTAGGGTTAAGGTTAGGGTTAGGGTTAGTGTTAGGGTTAGGGATAAGGTTAGGGTTAGGGTTAGAGATAAGGTTAGGGTTAGGGTTAGGGTTAAGGTTAGGGTTAGGGTTAGGGTTAGGGTTAAGGTTAGGGTTAGGGTTAGGGTAAAGGTTAGGGTTAGGGTTAGGGTTAGGGTTAAGGTTAGGGTTAAGGTTAGGGTTAAGGTTAGGATTAAGGTTAGGGTTAAGGTTAGGATTAAGGTTAGGGTTAAGGTTAGGGTTAAGGTTAGGGTTAAGGTTAGGGTTAGGGTTAGGGTTAGGGTTAAGGTTAGGGTTAAGGTTAGGGTTAAGGTTAGGGTTAAGGTTAGGATTAAGGTTAGGGTTAAGGTTAGGGTTAAGGTTAGGGTTAAGGTTAGGGTTAAGGTTAGGATTAAGGTTAGGGTTAAGGTTAGGGTTAAGGTTAGGATTAAGGTTAGGGTTAGGGTTAAGGTTAGGGTTAGGGTTAGTGTTAAGGTTAGGGTTAGGGTTAGGGTTAGGGTTAAGGTTAGGGTTAGGGTTAGAGATAAGGTTAGGGTTAGGGTTAGGGTTAAGGTTAGGGTTAGGGTTAGGATTAAGGTTAAGGTTAGGGTTAGGATTAAGGTTAGGGTTAGGATTAAGGTTAAGGTTAGGGTTAGGGTTAAGGTTAGGGTTAAGGTTAGGGTTAAGGTTAGGATTAAGGTTAGGGTTAAGGTTAGGGTTAAGGTTAGGATTAAGGTTAGGGTTAGGGTTAAGGTTAGGGTTAGGGTTAGTGTTAAAGTTAGGGTTAGGGTAGGGTTAGGGTTAAGGTTAGGGTTAGGGTTAGAGATAAGGTTAGGGTTAGGGTTAGGGTTAAGGTTAGGGTAAGGGTTAGGGTTAAGGTTAGGGTTAGGGTTAGGGTTAAGGTTAGGGTTAGGGTTAGGGTTAGGGTTAGGGTTAGGGTTAAGGTTAGGGTTAGGGTTAGGGTTAAGGTTAGGGTTAAGGTTAGGGTTAAGGTTAGGATTAAGGTTAGGGTTAAGGTTAGGGTTAAGGTTAGGATTAAGGTTAGGGTTAGGGTTAGGGTTAAGGTTAGGGTTAGGATTAAGGTTAAGGTTAAGGTTAGGGTTAAGGTTAGGGTTAAGGTTAGGGTTAAGGTTAGGATTAAGGTTAGGGTTAAGGTTAGGGTTAAGGTTAGGGTTAAAGTTAGGATTAAGGTTAGGGTTAATGTTAGGGTTAGGGATAAGGTTAGGGTTAGGGTTAGAGATAAGGTTAGGGTTAGGGTTAGGGTTAAGGTTAGGGTTAAGGTTAGGGTTAGGGTTAGGGTTAAGGTAAGGGTTAAGGTTAGGGTTAAGGTTAGGATTAAGGTTAGGGTTAAGGTTAGGGTTAAGGTTAGGGTTAAGGTTAGGATTAAGGTTAGGGTTAGGGTTAAGGTTAGGGTTAGGGTTAGTGTTAAGGTTAGGGTTAGGGTTAGGGTTAGGGTTAGGGTTAGGGTTAGGGTTAGAGATAAGGTTAGGGTTAGGGTTAGGGTTAAGGTTAGGGTTAGGATTAAGGTTAAGGTTAGGGTTAGGATTAAGGTTAGGGTTAGGATTAAGGTTAAGGTTAGGGTTAGGGTTAAGGTTAGGGTTAAGGTTAGGGTTAAGGTTAGGAT
Source organism: Sepiola atlantica (assembly GCA_963556195.1). Classification (NCBI taxonomy): domain Eukaryota; kingdom Metazoa; phylum Mollusca; class Cephalopoda; order Sepiida; family Sepiolidae; genus Sepiola; species Sepiola atlantica. Next base: position 3,165,758 of record OY744526.1, read on the forward strand.
TAAGGTTAGGGTTAAGGTTAGGGTTAAGGTTAGGATTAAGGTTAGGGTTAGGGTAAAGGTTAGGGTTAGGGTTAGTGTTAAAGTTAGGGTTAGGGTAGGGTTAGGGTTAAGGTTAGGGTTAGGGTTAGAGATAAGGTTAGGGTTAGGGTTAGGGTTAAGGTTAGGGTAAGGGTTAGGGTTAAGGTTAGGGTTAGGGTTAGGGTTAAGGTTAGGGTTAGGGTTAGGGTTAGGGTTAGGGTTAAGGTTAGGGTTAGGGTTAGGATTAAGGTTAAGGTTAAGGTTAGGGTTAAGTTTAGGGTTAAGGTTAGGGTTAAGGTTAGGATTAAGGTTAGGGTTAAGGTTAGGGTTAAGGTTAGGGTTAAAGTTAGGATTAAGGTTAGGGTTAATGTTAGGGTTAGGGATAAGGTTAGGGTTAGGGTTAGGGTTAAGGTTAGGGTTAGGGTTAGGGTAAAGGTTAGGGTTAGGGTTAGGGTTAGGGTTAAGGTTAGGGTTAAGGTTAGGGTTAAGGTTAGGATTAAGGTTAGGGTTAAGGTTAGGATTAAGGTTAGGGTTAAGGTTAGGGTTAAGGTTAGGGTTAAGGTTAGGGTTAGGGTTAGGGTTAGGGTTAAGGTTAGGGTTAAGGTTAGGGTTAAGGTTAGGGTTAAGGTTAGGATTAAGGTTAGGGTTAAGGTTAGGGTTAAGGTTAGGGTTAAGGTTAGGGTTAAGGTTAGGATTAAGGTTAGGGTTAAGGTTAGGGTTAAGGTTAGGATTAAGGTTAGGGTTAGGGTTAAGGTTAGGGTTAGGGTTAGTGTTAAGGTTAGGGTTAGGGTTAGGGTTAGGGTTAAGGTTAGGGTTAGGGTTAGAGATAAGGTTAGGGTTAGGGTTAGGGTTAAGGTTAGGGTTAGGATTAAGGTTAAGGTTAGGGTTAGGATTAAGGTTAGGGTTAGGATTAAGGTTAAGGTTAGGGTTAGGGTTAAGGTTAGGGTTAAGGTTCGGGTTAAGGTTAGGATTAAGGTTAGGGTTAAGGTTAGGGTTAAGGTTAGGATTAAGGTTAGGGTTAGGGTTAAGGTTAGGGTTAGGGTTAGTGTTAAAGTTAGGGTTAGGGTAGGGTTAGGGTTAAGGTTAGGGTTAGGGTTAGAGATAAGGTTAGGGTTAGGGTTAGGGTTAAGGTTAGGGTAAGGGTTAGGGTTAAGGTTAGGGTTAGGGTTAGGGTTAAGGTTAGGGTTAGGGTTAGGGTTAGGGTTAGGGTAAAGGTTAGGGTTAGGGTTAGGGTTAAGGTTAGGGTTAAGGTTAGGGTTAAGGTTAGGATTAAGGTTAGGGTTAAGGTTAGGGTTAAGGTTAGGATTAAGGTTAGGGTTAGGGTTAGGGTTAAGGTTAGGGTTAGGATTAAGGTTAAGGTTAAGGTTAGGGTTAAGGTTAGGGTTAAGGTTAGGGTTAAGGTTAGGATTAAGGTTAGGGTTAAGGTTAGGGTTAAGGTTAGGGTTAAAGTTAGGATTAAGGTTAGGGTTAATGTTAGGGTTAGGGATAAGGTTAGGGTTAGGGTTAGAGATAAGGTTAGGGTTAGGGTTAGGGTTAAGGTTAGGGTTAAGGTTAGGGTTAGGGTTAGGGTTAAGGTAAGGGTTAAGGTTAGGGTTAAGGTTAGGATTAAGGTTAGGGTTAAGGTTAGGGTTAAGGTTAGGGTTAAGGTTAGGATTAAGGTTAGGGTTAGGGTTAAGGTTAGGGTTAGGGTTAGTGTTAAGGTTAGGGTTAGGGTTAGGGTTAGGGTTAGGGTTAGGGTTAGAGATAAGGTTAGGGTTAGGGTTAGGGTTAAGGTTAGGGTTAGGATTAAGGTTAAGGTTAGGGTTAGGATTAAGGTTAGGGTTAGGATTAAGGTTAAGGTTAGGGTTAGGGTTAGGGTTAGGGTTAGGGTTAAGGTTAGGGTTAAGGTTAGGATTAAGGTTAGGGTTAAGGTTAGGGTTAAGGTTAGGGTTAAGGTTAGGGTTAAGGTAAGGGTTAGGGTTAGGGTTAAGGTTAGGATTAAGGTTAAGGTTAAGGTTAGGGTTAGGGTTAGGGTTAGGGTTAAGGTTAAGGTTAGGATTAAGGTTAGGGTTATGGTTAGGGTTAAGGTTAGGATTAAGGTTAGGGTTAAGGTTAGGGTTAGGGTTAGGGTTAGGGTTAGGGTGATGGTTAAGGTTAGGGTTAAGGTTAGGGTTAGGGTTAGAGATAAGGTTAGGGTTAGGGTTAGGGTTAAGGTTAGGGTTAGGGTGATGGTTAAGGTTAGGGTTAGGGTTAGGGTTAGGGTTAAGGTTAGGGTTAGGGTTAGGGTTAGGGTTAAGGTTAGGGTTAGGTTAGGGTTAAGGTTAGGGTTAAGGTTAGGGTTAAGGTTAGGATTAAGGTTAGGGTTAAGGTTAGGGTTAAGGTTAGGATTAAGGTTAGGGTTAAGGTTAGGGTTAGGGTTAGGGTTAAGGTTAGGGTTAAGGTTAGGGTTAAGGTTAGGATTAAGGTTAAGGTTAAGGTTAGGGTTAAGGTTAGGATTAAGGTTAAGGTTAAGGTTAGGGTTAGGGTTAGGGTTAAGGTTAGGGTTATGGTTAGGGTTAAGGTTAGGATTAAGGTTAGGGTTAAGGTTAAGGTTCGGATTAGGGTTAGGGTTAGGGTTAAGGTTAAGATTAGGATTAAGGTTAGGGTTATGGTTAGGGTTGGGGTTAAGGTTATGGTTAGGGTTAGGGTTAAGGTTACTTACATAATCTTAGGAGAAAATATAAACAAATTTCGTTTATGTGCCGAACGTGATGACCCTGAACTCGTATCGAGCAGTGGAAGTGCCCTTACTTACCTTTCTCCCGCCATAACAGAGCCCGTCTTCGCCTGGTGTACAATTTTTAAATGAAAAAACTGTGTAAAGCATAGGTTGCGAGTGAGGATTCGAGAGACGTAATTATGCAAATCAAGTTGGTTTGCATACGTCGTATTTAAGTTAATAAACAGAGGAACATAATTCGCATTTGTCGTCAGCCATTTATCTTTTGAACTTGATGTTGCGAAGGGTAGAACGAAGAGAAGGAGAAAGAAGAAAACGGAACGAAAACGTTGAGTGAGATGTGAGCGGCATTATTTTTGACTGGGGCAACAAGTCGTTTATTTTCATTTTATTCGGTGAAATTTATCTTTAAGGGTCCCACTGAAAACATTTTCCTGATAGACTTTCAAACCACACGTTTTCACCGTCACTGAGGTTTTTTCAGATTTTCTTTGACTACGCCATTATCGCGTGTCTTTGGCTTCTGTCTCAGATGTTTGCCATGCTGCAGTTCCTCATATAAGAGTTGTTTAGGGAGTTTGACATTATTCCATTCTAACCAAGAAATGAGAGAAACAGAGAAAGAGAGAGAAAGAAAGGGAGAGAAAGAGATGAAGAAAGGGAGAGAGAGATGGAGAAAGGGAGATAGAGACAAAGAGAGAAAGAAAGAAAGATATATAGAGAGAAATGAGAGAGAGAGAAAGAGAGAAAGAAAGAAAGAGAGAGAGAAAGAGAGAGAAAGAGAGAAAGAAAGAGAGGGAGAAAGAGAGGGAGAAAGAGAAAGATAGAGAGAGACAACGAGAGAAAGAAAGAAAGAGAGAGAGAGAGAAAGAGAGAGAGAAAGAGAGAGAGAGAAAGAGAGAACGAAAGAAAGAAAGAGAGGGAGAAAGAGAGAGAGAGAGAGAGAGAAAGAAAGAAAGAAAGAAAGAGAAAGAGAGGGAGAAAGGGAGAGAAAGAGAGAGAAAGAGAGAAAGAGAAAGAAAGTGAGGGAGAAAAAGAGAGAGCGAGAGAAAGAGAGAAAGAGAGAGAAAGAGAAAAAGAAAGATAGAGAGAGAGAGAAAGAGAGAGAGAAAGAGAGAGAGAGAGAAAAAAGAGAGAGAGAAAGAGAGAGAGAGAGAAAAAAGAGAGAGAGAAAGAGAGAAAGAAAGAAAGAATGAAAGAGAGGGAGAAAGAGAGAGCGAGAGAAAGAAAGAGGGAGAAAGAGAGAGAGAGAGAAAGAGAAAGAAAGTGAGGGAGAAAGAGAGAGAAAGAGAGAGAGAAAGAGAGAAAGGGGGAGAGAGAGAGAGTTACTGAGTAGTGTAAGGGCATTTCTATTTATTTTTCAACCTGTCAAATAAAAAGCTAAACACTTCAATAACTCAATATCTGTTGACGCAATGAAGGTAATAATAGGCCAAAATATGCCAAAATATGCCAAAAACAGGGAAATGTTGTCATTTGATGACGTCACATCATCGCACACCATTTATTATTTTAGAGGTCATGAACTTTAGAGGGCATGAACTTTAGAGGTCGTGAGAAATCAACAAACAATTGTCCCTTCTGATAAAACCGACATATTACCCATCAAAAATGAAAATGTCTCATTTATATATCGAGTGACATTCTTGCCTAGGATATTAATAAGTGTTAATATGATGGTTCGCCTTCATAAAAATAGTTAACATCTGTGTGATATAGTTGTATAGTGAAAAGGAAGTGAAGAGTGTCATTATGGTGGTATACTGACATGGTAATACAGAGTGTCATTATAGTGGTAAGGAAATGAACGTGTCATTATGGTGGAAAACTAGGAAGGAAACGATCAGTGTCATTATGGTATTGATTTACTCCTCTCCAGGAGTTAGGCACAAGGCCAGTTTTTATCTTACTCCCACAAGTAAGATTTGACCCAAGGTCAGGTCGGGAAAGTGGGGTTTAAAAATTGCCTGGGCAGCCCCGTCAGCATTTCCCGGTAGGGGCGCCTCAGGCAGTAAGCAATAAACTTACTCCTCCCCAAAGAGAGGAGGCAAAGCCTGGAAAGGTGGACCTCTCAGAACTGCACAGGACAGACCCGAAGGCCAAGACAACACCAGTATGGGGTGCAGTATCCATCGGAACAGATACTACACTTTGATCTTAGCCAAAAGGCCAAGCGACTGGTAAAGAAATGGGGAGTGTCATTATAGTTATAACATTGCAAGGAAATGGGGAGTTTCATGATGATAGTAGTTATGCAAAGAAATGGAGTGTCATTAAAGTGGCAAAGGAAAGGGGAGTATCATTATGTTAGTATAATGACAAGTAAATGGGGAGTGTCATAACAGTGGTAGTCTTGTAAGGAAACTGAGTGTCATTATAATGGTATACTGGCATGGAAATGGAGTGTTATTATGGTGGTATGTTGTGTTCTTAACCTTGTGTCGTGCACACAGAAGCCAAGTTAAAGTTGACACATAGTATCAAGCAATATGAATTTCGTCCTGCAAGATCAACAGCTGACGTGCTGACTGTGATATCGCACAGGATCAGTGGATCTATCGACGGGGGTTTCATTTCTAAGGCAATAGCTCCTCACAACTATCAAATTTTTTCTCTCCGATATTAAAGTGATTGTTGACGGGCAGAAGTACAAAGCTTATAATATCAATGCCGGCGTACCTCAAGGATCTATCCGGAGACCTACTCTCTTCCTTAATCTTCATAAATGATTTTCCAAATAATATTAATTCATGCAGACGAAAAAACTATCTATGGCAGCACAAGATCTCTCTGAATCTATCCCATCCGCCTTGGAGTGGTTTTTTACTTTTAACACTTCTAAAACAAAGCTTCTCTTCTTTCACCACCAACGCTCGGATCCTCATTTCTCCTAGGTTGAAATGAATGGCTTTCTCCTTGAGGAAGTCTTACTCTTTGATAGCCTCCTAGGATTTAGTTTCACTCCAGACCTGAAAATAACAGACTTACATCGAATCTGTGGCTAAGGTCGTTTAAAAAAATGGTTGGATCATTCTATCGCTCCAGAAAGTATGTCAGTCCTGATGCAATCCTTGACCAAATTCGTCTGAAGATGGAGAGTGCTGCTGGCGTATCTGAGAAGGCGCACTTTCTCTTGCCTCGACAAAATCCACTTCGCAATCTAGTGGAGTGTGATCTCTTCTCGCCCCTACAGCCTTTTTCACACAGAAGAGATGATGATGATGATGATGATGATGATGATGATGATGATGATAATGATGATGATGATGATGATGATGATGATGATGATGATGATGATGATGATGATGATGATGGTTCCGGCGGCAGTGATGCTGCTACTGCTGCTGCTGTTGATGATGATGATGATGATGATGATGATGATGATGATGATGATGATGATGATGATGATGATGATGATGATGATGACGACGACGACGGTGGTGGTGGTGGTGGTGATGATGATGATGATGATGACGATGACGATGACGATGACGATGACGATGGCGATGGCGATGATGACGATGACGATGACGATGATGATGATGACGATGATGATTATGATGATGATGATGATGACGATGATGATGATGATTATGATGGCGATGACGATGATGATGATGATGATGACGATGATGATGATGATTATGATGACGATGACGATGATGATGATGATGATGACGATGATGATGATGATGACGATGATGATTATGATGATGATGATGATGACGTTGATGATGATGATTATGATGGCGATGATGATGACGATGATGATTATGATGACGATGTAGTTATCAGCTTTTTTATTCAACTGAATAACAAGTTTTGTCCAACTGTTTTGCTGTTTATGCCTTGGCATCTCGGTGTCATCAAACTGAATTGCATGCCCCCCCCCTTTTCTCTTCATATTTTTGTCTGTGAATGTTAGACACCAGTTCGTCACGTGTTCTATCCTGAGTTGTGGCTTTTTTCTCATGAGTCTCCCCCCCCCCCCGTCTGATGACGACACGTCTATCATCATGACCTACAAAAATATCCACGGATGTTTTTTGTTTTTGCTTTTTTGTTTGTTTTTCAAATACATTTACATTTAGTTTAAAGACCAGTAAACAAAACCCGACATCCTTTTAATGTTTTCCAACCAACATTTACAAGAAGCGATTATCTATATTGTACAGGAGACGTGAAATATATTAAAATCATCTATCATTCTATAATGGAGATTTTGTGTCTGTTTGTAAAAAGTTGGAATATTACTTAAAATGTGTTGTTTTATGCTTTACGGTTATTTAAAGCCGAAACACAATGCCTATTTCTGCGTAATTGAACAAAAGTTGCTATTTTACATCGGAAGAAGAGATTACTTTCACAGCAAGAATCTTGTCTCCTCTCTCAAACGGCTATTTTCTGTCTATTGTAACCGATTCAATGTATATGCTTGATTAAACAAAAGTTGTTATTTTACACACAGGATTTTACACATAGGATTATGCGTTCATATTTTTTCCAATGGTGTGTAAACAAACACAATAAATCTGATAGGATTTGAACACAGTGTGGCTTGTTTCATAGTCTACAGTTGCATCAATTAGGCTAATAACACACACCTGTTATTTAAAAGGAACATAGAATTACAAAACACTGGTGATTTATATATCTGAACATATTAATGGACTCGTATATTTATTTACCTGCTCTGCATGGGGTTAGACACAAGGTCAGCTGAGGTTTTAAAAGGCCAGCACACTATGTGAAGTTCACTCTGGTCTACGGAAAATGCCTGAGCAGCTCCTTCGGCATTCCCCGGTAGAGGCGTCTCAGGTGATTAGCAATAAACTAACCCTTTCTCGGGGAGAAGGTAAAGTCTGGGATGGTGGACCTGCCCGACTGATTGTTGAGGTGGTATGCTTGACTGGTATGAACAACCCCTTGAATAGTTATGAAATAAGTTGTACCGACTCAATGTTGCCCGGGATAGCTTTCGTATTCATTTTGTTTTGATGGTACGTTTTTAAATCCAAACGGTTATACGTGAGACGTTCAGCCGTTAAATGTTTTATTTGTTCTGCATTTATCGAACAGTTTATTGGTTGTTTGGTTTTACGGCATATCAACCCTTTTTTGGATTATTGAATGCCGAATCTGGTCATTTTGGTGAAGGTTTTTATGCTTCAAGTTCTTTATATCTTCAAATGTTTAATCATGGTTTTTGGTTTGGTTATTTTTGTTTTATGGCATATCAACCCTTTTTGGGTTATTTAATCTGGTCATTTTGGTGAAGGTTTTTATGCTTCAAGTTCTTTATATCTTCAAATGTTTAATCATGGTGTTTGGTTTGGTTATTTTTGTTTTATGGCATATCAACCCTTTTTGGGTTATTTAATCTGGTCATTTTGGTGAAGGTTTTTATGCTTCAAGTTCTATATATGTTAAAGCATCCATTCACTTGGTTGGGTGAAAGAGGAGGAGGAGAAAGAGGGAATAGGGAAGAAGAGGGGAGAGGGAAGAAGAGGGGAGGGAGGGAAATTGTTTTTTGTTTTGGATTTTGCAGAACATGATTGAGTTTTGCAAAGGAAAAAAACAATAAAACATCAATGTTTGGTGCATTTTGAGTCAGGAAGTCAATAACTTTAGACAGCCTGATCTGGTAGCGCCAGTAGGTTCTATTTGACCCATAGATGGGTCCCTTACAGGTACTACCACTCCGGGCCAGAGTGGACCTGGGAGCAATGCCAACTAAGGGGCAACTCCACATTCCCCACAGCTCCCAAATGGAGGCCTCACCACTGGATGTCTTTTAAGGTCATACCCAGGACCTATACCTTTTTATTTTATTGAGTCGATGATTGAAATGCAGGTCAGATCAAGTGGCCTAATCACCAGTGCAGGGGGCGGAGAGGATGGGGACGATATGTGGCAAAAGCCGTCGATGCGCCGACATTTTCTGGGGGCTGAAAGGACCTGTACCACTAGTCAAAACAGCCGATGAAACATGGGTAAGCCGTTCATCCTAAGACAGCACATTGCGTGTGGTTCGCTCGCTTCATAGCAAATTTTGTTTATTTACTTATGATTTTACTGCTCGCGTCAAACTCCCCTAGCCCTAACCCTAACCCTAACCCTAGCCCTAACCCAATCGAAATCAAACAAGAAGTAATTATTGCTTTCCGACTTGAATATCCATTTGTAATTTCTCCAAAGCTAAATTACTTTTGAGAATTTACTACTCGTGGGGATTTCATTTTCATTTTCTCGTAACGATATTAATTTAAACAAATGCAGTTGATGAGAGGAAATAGTAGAATCTGAATATTTTCCATGTTTTTTGGGACGTTTTCCAATTATGACGTAACAAAACGTAAAAATCTTCCACTCTATAATAAAGAGCTATGTGTATATATATATATATATATATGTGTGTGTGTGTGTGTGTGTGTGTGTGTGTGTGTGTGTGTGTGTGTGTGTGTGTGTGTGTGTGTGAGAGAGAGAGAGAGAGAGAGAGAGAGAGAGAGAGAGAGAGAAAAAAGACGAACGGAAAATACAGGCGAAAAACAAGAAACGAGAGATTTGACCGGTTTTCGTTCGTATCAACGAACGTCTTTTTTTCACACATTTTGTCTAACACGGCATTTCATTTTCATGACATGTCCATTTTACCATATATATATATATATATATATATATATATATATATATATATATATATATATACAAGAGATGAAAGATGAGAATAAAAAATTGTAAATATACAATATTTATTAAAACATCAGAAGTTCAAAGCAAGGAGTTTCATATCCTTGATCCATAAATTTTCAAATCGGTTTTAAAATCCATATTTTTAACCCATCGAAACACTGATGTGCCAGGGAGCTGGAAAGTTCGGCAATGCCTACTTTACTATACATCGAACTCTGACAGATAAACTTCATCCTGGATCCTTTGAATTGGATACTTTTACCCTCGGACTTCTACACGCACAGGATACACGAACTCAACTGACCACCGTCGAATAATCAGCTTCTTAACAACACCATTTGGACTCCTTAACACTTTAAGTATTCTTTTTCAAACATCTATTTCTACTATAAGAGCTTTTTTGTTTTTGACGGGTACTACCCTAACTTGACGTTTTTCCTCTCTACCAAAAGTTCTTCATCTTTTGTTTTTGTTGTACAAATGTTTCAAAGTTATATGCTGCCGATATTATTTAGTTACATTACCGTTTTTTATCCGCTGATGAAAAAGGTTTGTCTTTGAAAATCCATGGATTAAGGCTATGAAACTTCTTGTTCTGAACTTCTGATGTTTTAATAAATGAAGAGGTCGAACGCAAAACGCGATAAATCCAATTCGTATAAATTGAGATCTTAAACAATAAAAACACGAATATATTAAATCTAGACTTCGAATTAAATTAGATTTTAATTGAAATCAAAAATAAATTATTTCGGTATCATATTATGTAACACATAGTTTTGGGGTGTCGTCGAGTGTTGAAATGCAACACTTTTTGTATGGACAGTTTCGTGATTTTTTTAAATGGCGTTTATCGCGTTTTGCATTCGAACTCTTCAAATATTGTATCTTTACAATTTTTTATTTTCATCTTTCATCGCTTGAATTGATTGCTCTATCCAATATACTGAGCTTTATTTTATCGCGATAGATTATTATGGAACGATACAGGGACGATAAAAGGGCCACTTTGGTTTGGGACAAAAATAAAAACTGTCTCACTCTAGAACGATTTATGCGTCACTGATTGAGGACAAAACAGATATTACGCATTGATCCTAGTCCAAAGGCCGAGAATTTGCTAGGGTGTGATTGTTGTAATGAATACCATCGTAACACATGGAATTATTCGGGTTATGGCGTTAAAATATTAATGGCGAATATTAATGGCGAATATTAATAGCGAATATTAATGGCGAAAGGGTCACATTGCTTCCGCTTCAAATTATCTTTTAGAATCAGGACTACAACAAACTAGATTTCTTTTGTGTTTCGGATTTTTTAGATAAGGAGTGGTAGTTTATATTATTTCGATTATTCGGACTACTGTTCTCAGCTTGGATCATATTCTCACAACCTCTGACCTTCTTCAGGTGCATCTTGTCGAACTCGGGAATCTTTATGTCGAACTCGGGAATCTTTATGTCGAACTCGGGAATCTTTATGTCGAACTCGGGAATCTTTATGTCAAACTCGGGAATCTTTATGTCGAACTCGGGAATCTTTATGTCAAACTCGGGAATCTTTATGTCGAACTCGGGAATCTTTATGTCAAACTCGGGAATCTTTATGTCGAACTCGGGAATCTTTATGTCAAACTCGGGAATCTTTATGTCGAACTCGGGAATCTTTATGTCAAACTCGGGAATCTTTATGTCGAACTCGGGAATCTTTATGTCAAACTCAGGAATCTTTATGTCGAACTCGGGAATCTTTATGTCAAACTCGGGAATCTTTATGTCGAACTCGGGAATCTTTATGTCAAACTCGGGAATCTTTATGTCGAACTCGGGAATCTTTATGTCAAACTCAGGAATCTTTATGTCGAACTCGGGAATCTTTATGTCAAACTCAGGAATCTTTATGTCGAACTCGGAAATCTTTATGTCAAACTCAGGAATCTTTATGTCGAACTCGGGAATCTTTATGTCAAACTCGGGAATCTTTATGTCGAACTCGGGAATCTTTATGTCAAACTCGGGAATCTTTATGTCGAACTCGGGAATCTTTATGTCGAACTCGGGAATCTTTATGTCGAACTCGGGAATCTTTATGTCGAACTCGGAAATC
>OY744526.1:3182275-3184775 GCA_963556195.1 Sepiola atlantica
TCTAATATATAAAGAAAAGTCAGTCGGATTCTCGAAGGTAGACCCCTATAGCATTACGCATGAAAAATCCATATTTTATTTCTAGCAATAAAATATCATTTTGGCAGCTAATAAAATACCATTGATAGGCATCTAATATATAAAGAAAAGTCAGTCGGATTCTCGAAGGTAGACCCCTATAGCATTACGCATGAAAAATCCATATTTTATTTCTAGCAATAAAATATAATTTTGGCAGCTAATAAAATACCATTGATAGGCATCTAATATATAAAGAAAAGTCAGTCGGATTCTCGAAGGTAGACCCCTATAGCATTACGCATGAAAAATCCATATTTTATTTCTAGCAATAAAATATCATTTTGGCAGCTAATAAAATACCATTAATAGGCATCTAATATATAAAGAAAAGTCAGTCGGATTCTCGAAGTTAAACCCCTATAGCATTGCACATGAAAAATCTATATTTTATTTCTAGCAATAAAATATCATTTTGGTAGCTTATAAAATACGATTAATATGCATCTAATATATAAAGAAAAGTCAGTCAAATTCTCGAAGTTAAACCCCTATAGCATTGCACATAAAAATCCATATTTTATCTCTAGCAGTAAAATACTATTAATATGCATCTAATAGATAAAGAAAAGTCAGTCGGATTCTTAAAGTTAGATCATTATAGCATTGCACATGAAAACCGATATTTGATTCTACCTAGCCAGTGAATTACTGGAATTTTTAGTCTGTGTTCTTTACATAAGTAAGTAAAGTTGTCGACCATAGTCAAGGGAAACTCGAAGGCTCTTTTCATTAGCTACTATACTGAAATGTAGGGAAGAGCGCCAGGATTGCTCCACTTACCCTTGATCCTCTCCTTATAATGCTGAGTTTTTAGCAAGGCGGCATCAAATACCATTTTTTTAGTCTTTGGTATGACTCGACTGAGGATTGAACCCCGGTCACCCAGCAAACACTTAGAAAACGCTCTGCCAAATAGGCTGATTCTTTATAGAAAAAAAAATTTAATCGATTTCATTGACTACATATTCTATCCAGCCTGATAATGTTTTCAGTAGTAGACAGTTTGCGAGATTCACCGTTTATAAAATAGTTTGGTGTTTCTGTATAATCACACTGCCATGAAAAAAATGTCTCATTATATTTGTAAATGTTAATAGTCATAAACTTTTATGCCTTTCAATAACAAACAAGTAGACGATATGTGTTCTGACACGTGATGACAAATAAAAAATAAGTTTCAATCGATTTCATTGACTACATATTCCAGCTCCATAAATGGGTAACTCTGTAGCATAGCTAGGGTGTTCTTTAATCTCCACAGTGTGTTCACTTCACCGAATTTCTGTAGTCGTAGTGGTGAGGTGGAGACCAAAGTTTCCATCTTCGTTTTTCTCTGTCATTGCAGACGTCTTCTTATTCTTTTTCCTAACATCTCTCGTAAACGTTATTAAAATAAAGAAATGCACAAATTCCTTGGATTTGAACAAAAAGAGAGAGAGAAAGGAAAGTTCTTTGCTATGGTTGTAGCTAAACATGTTCTTGCTGTGAATGTCTTACATGGGAGGGAACCAAGGATTGGAGCTCAGTCGAGCACCCATCATGAACATAACGATAGAGTAGAGAGAGACTAGCAACATGTCTTCTGTGTGAAAGAGGTTGTAGGGACGAGAAGAGATAATTCCCCATTAGATTGTGAGACAAGAAAGAATGCTCCGAGCGGAACCTCCCCATAGCAGTGGAATGATCCAACCATTTTTCTATGCGATGTTAGCGACAAATTTGATGAAGGTCTTCTATTTTAGGTCTGGGGTGAAAGTCAGTCCTAGAAGCTTATCGAGGAGAGAGCCATTTATTTCGACTGGAGAGAAGTGAGAATCCAAGCGTTGGTGGTGAAAAGAGAGAGGCTTGTTTTAGAGGTGTTAAAGATGTAGCCTAAATCCCCAAAGACAATTACAGAATTCCTAGAAGCTTATCAAAAAAGGGACTTCCTCGAGGAGAGAGCCATTTATTGTTATTCATTTTGACAGACTCACCACCAGAAGGCGTTCTAAGATGCGAGTTATCTGCCCTTTGTAGACGCCATGTGATGCTTCTATGAATGACTATAAAAAGAGCAGCACAGGCAACTTCATTTCTCTTCTCTTCTTCCGGTTGGCCTCGGCAGACACAACCCGTGGACCATCTCAGTCTGACAGCGGCTTTGACGAACACATCACACACCATGTGCGCTCACACACACACGCACACTATGCTGATACGTAAGACTTTTTCATACACACTTTCGTAAACTCAATTTCAAAGCACGCACTATGTGATACGTACTGTATGATGCATTTTTCTGATCTTAGTCATTACAGCTCCATGAAGTTACAATATTATTTATGTATTCCTCAACGTTTCGTCTTTATTTCAAGACTTCCTCAGGATTATTCTACTTACACTCGCTTTATACACGTTCTTATGAACATTATTTCACAGT
>OY744526.1:3189775-3194775 GCA_963556195.1 Sepiola atlantica
ATCTCCTGGAGGGGGGGGGGGTAAATATAAATGACATCAACACTTGTCCACGGGTGGCCTCGGCCTTGATAAAGTGGTGGTTTCTGTTTTTTTATAAAAAAAATCTTAGCTTTTTTGTTCTGATGATGGATATGTTTAGAATATACGTTTAATACATGAGCTGTGAATTAAAATAACGTATATTCTAATACCTCTCTTAATGGCAATGTCATAACAATATATACATCTACAATTCTTTATTCATCACTCATTTTAGTCAATTTAGCTTGTCTCGTCATGGTTATTTGGGGGGGGGTTAAACGGCATATCAACCGCACAGTTTGAACCCCGGAACAAGAGCCACCTTTAACTCTAATTCCGAGTGCCCTAACCAATGGGGCTACTTTCAACGGCTACGGACGAGACAAGAAATAAATCCTATTTATGGTGTCAAGCGGGCGGGCAACTATAATCAGCCGTCATAACAGCGTTCAACAGGAAGGAACTTGCATTTATAGCTTAGATTTGACGGCTTATATCATTACTCATTAATACTAATGAGTCACTACTTACCAAAGTCAAAAGCCACTCGAGGATAAGGGTTAATGAAATTGTCAGTTGGATAATGAAACAATACTGTGTGAAGGCTGAAAACCATGGAGTGAAAGAACATAATTTATTTACTTAAGAGGACAGCTCGACAGGTATTTGTTAACATTAAACTTGAAGAGAACCATTTTGTAGTCTGCAGTGGAGCAGTCCCGCGGCAATATGTTCCACAAATTGGAGATTCTTGAAAAGAAACTCTGTTCATGGAAATTCCGTTTGGTTTTAGGTACACAGAGGAAGAAAGGAAAGTTTTTTTGCAATGGTGGTAAAAGATGAGTTCTTCTTGTGAATGTTTTTTTTTAATTTAAATCGCTCCAGACAAGGCATGAAGCCACTTGATGTAAGGAGCTAAAAAAAAATACTACTTCAAGGTAAAAAATTAGCCAACAATAAGTGTTAGATGGATAGATTCCGACTCAGAAAACAGCAATTCTTCCCCCTTTGTCAGAAACATCGCTCATGGAATGCGAGGACTAAATGATAAAATAAGAGAAGCGAGAGTTATGAGGCTCCCGAAAGTAAACGTAAGGTTTAGTTTCTACTCTCCTAAAATTGGTTCGATCATGTGCAAAGGATGTCTTCAAAAGATCCAAGGAAATTAGTTTTAACGGAGATATGTGGTCCACAAAAAGTGGGTAGTCCACAAAGGAATTGGAAACAGTCGGTGACTGAAGACATCGGATAGTTGGGATTGATGCGAGTGATAGAAAATTGTGGAGACAATGAATAAAGAACCCAAACCCTGTCAAAAACGAAAACAAAAAAGGATTTTAAAACAGGAAGTAGTCCTGTAGACTAATATGTCATTTATCAGACCAAAGTGCTATAAACCAGCACATTGGTAATGTACACAAGCACTATACAAACAATATTAAAAATTGTTGCGTATTAAAAGACTTGATATTTTGGAAGAAGTTTATATTAACAAAATTAGTTGGAGATAAAGTTTTAGCACCATTATGTTATGCGGAAGTTATCCACAGTAAAATATAAAATTGGTTCGGCCATGTGCAAAGGATGTCTTCAAAAGATCCAAGGAAATTAGTTTTAACGGAGATAGGTTGTCCACAAAAAGTGGGTAGACCACAAAGGAATTGGAAACAGTCGGTGACTGAAGACATCGGATAGTTGGGATTGATGCGAGTGATAGAAAATTGTGGAGACAATGAATAAAGAACCTAAACCCTGTCAAAAACAAACACGAAAAAAGGGTTTAAAAACGAAAAAAAAAAGAACACGACAGCTGTCAAATTATACAAATTTTGGCGATTTAGTACTTTCATAGCCAAAATGGCGGACAATGAATCGGCTGCTTTTTTCTGATGTTTTCCCGACCTCACAAATAAGTACGTAGACCTAAATAAATTGTTTGAGAGTAATTTCCCATCTGTGTTTCCTTTAAAATAATTTAAGGTAAATTTGAAATTAGTCGCAAACAATTTATTTGGGTTTACTTATTTATATTTTTGAGGTCGAAAAAAAATCAGAAAAAAAGCAGCCGATTCATTGTCCGCCATTTTGGCTGGGAAAGTACTGAATCGGCCAAATTTTTATAAAGGATCAATCAAAACTTATTTTTAAAGATCTTTATTTTTTTCTTGATAATTTTTTGTTAATGTGGTGTGCGGCTTTAACCAATCTTCCTAATATACATTTCCTTTTTTCTTATTTGTTTTACTGTCCCCTACTGCCCCCCCCCCATTGTATTTGCTTGTTCTACACATTCTGGGTTATTATTCTATGCGCCCTCTTCCCTCGCTGACCGATTAACTTTCTAGTTTTTAGTGTTGTAACGAAGGGCATGTTTTGACTGGCGCTGTCAGCCACTTTACCAGTTGATGGATAAACAAAGACATGAAAAAACAAAAACAAAACAAAAAAAGCCCAAAGCAACAGGTTTCCGATAAAGAGGTCAGTCAAGGTCAATAATCGAAAAAAAACAAAAAAAAACAAAACAATTAAACTGATCAAACGAATTAATTTAAAGTAAATACACGCATGCGCGTGGTGGCCCGAAAGTAATTCAAAAAATTATTACCTTTCGAAAATAATTACCTTTCGAAAAGATTTATTCACAAGGGTGCCACTACGATGGACGTTTACATACACTTAATATTCTCAAATGGTCACTCGTCTAAGTATTAACCAGACTCAAGAATCTTGCTTAATCCGTGTCTAATGACTATGAATCAAATTTAATGCAAATCTGAAATATTTGAATTTTCAAATGGGAGGTTGCGCCCATACTACGCTCCCATAACAACCCGAGGCACTTGTATAGATCGGGTACACGAGTCGAAATTTATTTTAGAAGAGTTCCAATAGTGTAAGGGGTTGATAACTCTCTTTTTTTTTTATACGCAATTTCTCCGAAAATGAAAAATATCCATTTTTTAAATAAGAAGTCATGCAAATTCAATATTTGAGAAAATCAACAGTATATCGATAGTACATTTATTGAAGAAAATAGAATTTGGGAAAATCAACAGTATATTTTTTCATTTCAAAACGAACAGCCATCGGTTTTGGTTTAAAACATTTAAAAAAAAAAATTTTTATAGTTTAAAAAATAAATTTATCTGTTTTTTTTTTGTTTGTTTTTTTTTTTTTTCTTCTTCTCTTGATTTTGTTTTTTTAAAACGGGATAGAATTCAGAAATTTTTTCAAAAAGACTGTAGGGGGGTTGCGGAAAATTTCTGCTGCCACATAAATTCTGATAAATAGGATAAGCCACCACTTTTTGTTGAGTATTTGTTAAATATAATAATTTGCGCATATTCAAGGCATTCACGTCGATTACGTCCATTTTCGGAGAAGCTAGAAATTATGTACTTAAAAAAAAAAAGAGAGAGTTATCTGCCCTTTACACCATTGGAACTCTTCTAAAATAAATTTCGACTCGTGTACCCGATCTATACAAGTGCCCAATCCGAATATTTATTAATCGATGTCTAATACTTATGGTGGTATCTGAAAATTGATGAAAGGCTTACAACCCCCCCCCCCCATCACCGCTCCTGCCTAATTGCCTAAAACTACATTAAACTAAATATAGTTAACACTACCCACCTTACGCCTAGCAGCTGTATTCCAAAACTTATAATGATCGGTTAATTAGTTTGAGTTTACGACATGCAAGTAGAGGTGAAGAGATAGAAATTGGTGACAGACACTTTGTCTAACCCTAACCCTAACCCTAACCTGACAGACACTTTGTTTTACATATATAAACTAGGAAAATACCCGTTCCAGGGCAGTTTCTTTGGAGTATTTTAAAGGATTTTTAGGGGGATAATATGGACACACCCTCCCATTTGAAAATTCAAATATTTCAGATTTACATTAAATTTGATCCATAGTCATTAGACACTAATTCAACAAGATTCCCTGAATTTCAATTTCTTACTAAGACCCTTAAGCTTAAGCCTTAAATTTTAGACATTTTCTTTTTATCAAAATTGGAATAAAGATTATTCGCCGCTGTTTACTAAACTGCACAAGTGTCGTTTTGTTTTGTACTGGTACACCTTTTGAACCAGACAAAACCGACTTTTTGTTCGGCATCTTCCGGCTGTTTACGTAAAAGGCCGGAAGCACCTAACTAATCAGAACGCTCGCGAAGCAGACGACAACTCTGGGGTCTTCGGAAGATATGATCCCGCAGAGAAAGAGGATTTCCTGGTGACAGTAGCCAACAGGAACGCCGAAACCCTTTTTCCCACATCTGCACTAACTCCAAAAGAAAATCTGAAAAATATTTGAAAATGACTAAAAAAAAAATTATCACAAAAAAAAAAGCTTGTGAACCAGGCAAAAACCAAACTGTTTATTTTTAATCATAACCTTAGACTAATCCTAACCCTAACCCTAACCCTAACCTAGTTGTTTTTTGTCCGGTTCAAAAACTGAACCATTACCAAAAAAAATCTAACAAAAATTTGTAAAAATCGTTGTTTTATTATGTTCTTTACAATATTTGGTTTATTCATAAATAAAAAATAAAAAAACAATTTATGGAATTTTAAAAAAATATCCTGTGGAAAAAAATATTATTTCATTGATTTTCTTTGTCAAAAAATAAATAAATTGTCATAAAAATAAACACACGGTGAGTGTTTTTCTTTCATTATTTTTTTCTCGATAAAAAGCCGCCTTATTTTGATTTTGACCACCGGTCCATTTTGATTCATTTTTTTCCCCCGGCTGTTTACGTATTTCATGTGTCGGTTTTGTCTGGTTCAAAAGCTGTACCACTACCGAGTTTCTTAGTGTGTAAGAAAAAGTTGGATTAGGGTTAGGGTAGTCATGTCGTGAGTTTGCATGTGACAGTGTGTGTAAGTTGGGTAGACATTGTAGATGTGCATGTATGTTAGGTTGTTTCGGTTTCGTGCTTGAGAGAGTGTGTGTACATA
>OY744526.1:3199775-3269775 GCA_963556195.1 Sepiola atlantica
GATAGATAGATAGATAGATAGATAGATAGATAGATAGATAGATAGATAGATAGATAGATAGATAGATAGATATGCATAGATAGATAGATAGATAGATATGCATAGATAGATAGATAGATAGATAGATAGATAGATAGATAGATAGATTTATAGATAGATAGATAGATAGATAGATAGATAGATAGATAGATAGATAGATAGATAGATTTATAGATAAATAGATATATAGATAGACATATTTATAGATAGATAGATAGATAGATAGACAGATTTATAGATAGATAGATAGATAGATAGATAGATAGATAGATAGATAGATAGATAGATAGATAGATAGATAGACAGATAGATAGATATGCATAGATAGATAGATAGATAGATAGATAGATAGATAGATAGATAGATAGATAGATAGATAGATAGTTGAACGATGATGAATACTATGAGAGGATTGAAAATCTATACATACTACCTACTGAAAACAACAGCCGTCGCAGGAAACAGCAATTCTTTCCCCTCTGTCAGAAACATCACTCATGTGATGCAATAACTGAAGGACAAAATAGGGGATAGCGGGAGCTATGAGAATGCCGTATGGGTTAGGGTTAGGGTTAGGGTTAGGGGGCTATAAGAATGCCGTAAGTAAGCCCTTAGTCCACTTTCTACTCTCCATATATAACGTAAAACGGGCAAAAAGCTTCAAATAAATGAAATGCATTCGATGCAATCAAATATGGCGGGCCTGATTGTGTTGCTGTTTTTAGCCTAACTTTTATTGGGCCAAAAAAAAAAATAGACAACTTTAAAGATGTCTTTTTTAAATTATTATTTCGGTTCTATCTTCATTCTCATTTCGTCGTTGAATACGTTACAGATGGACACGCATTACAAACAGTCGGAGCAAAGAAATATTGTTGTTGCTTTCTTTGCCAAGTGAATTCTAATTGGTGTCGGCAACAGTGAAACATTTTGGGCATTTCGCCATCATGGCATGTAACAGTGACAAATTGATCGAATTGCCGCAGATGCTACGAACGTTTAGTTGTTGGACTTAAAGCCACCGTTTCGAATTCTGTTGGGGTTTTTTTTTGGGGGGGGGGTTCGTTTGTTTGTTTTTGTTTGTCTGTTTTTTTGTTTGTTTTTTTGTCGATTTCTCCTTTTTGGTGTTTCTCTTTTTTAGTCTTTTAGTCGTCATTTTTTTTTCGTGCTCTGTCTGTCTGTCTTTCTGTTGTCTGTCTTTTACTTGTCTGTCTGTCTGTCTATGTCTTTAAGTTGTCTGTCGTTTTTCATCTTTTAGCTGTCTGTTTTTTCGTTATTTGTCTGTCTTTTTTTCTTTTTTTTACATGTCTTTAAGTTGTCTGTCTATGTCTTTTGGTTTTCTGTCTATTAATTGTTTTTCTGTCTTTTATTTGTATTTTAGTTTTTTTTTTCTGTCTGTCTGCAGATCTGTCTGTTACTTGTCTGCTTTTTTTGTTTGTCTGTCTTTTACTTGTCTGTCTGTCTGTCTGTCTGTCTATGTCTTTAAGTTGTCTTCTGTCTGTCTGTCTGTCTGTCTATGTCTTTAGGTTGTCTGTCTTTAAGTTGTCTGCCTGTCTGTCTGTCTATGTCTTTAAGTTGTCTGTCTGTCTTTTATTTGTCTTTTAGTTGTCTGTAGTTTTCCCTATCTTTTATTTGTCTGCCATTTTTTTTTAATTTTACATGTCTTTAAGTTGTCTGTTTGTCTTTTAGTCGATTGTCTTTTGGTTGTCTGTCTGTTAGTTTTCTGTCTGTCTTTTTGTTTATTAGTTGTCTGTCTGTCATTTAGCTGTATGTATTTTAGACTGTGTTTTTTTTTTTTCAGTGTATTTGTTTTTTTAAATGTTTTTCATTTCTGTTTAGTTTTCCTTTAGTTTTCTCACGATTTCAAACAAACAACAGATGTCACTTATCAGTTTAACCAAACGCAAAAAAAAATGTCCCGCACTCTTTGGTGCATTACATAACGGATTTAAGAATAATCTCCCCCCCCCCGATATTGAATAAATACACATACAATAAAATAATTTAAAAAATTAATTAAATGCATTTAACGCAAGCATTAGCGAAGATAATGAAATAAGATTATATTAATATTATTTACTGAAGCAAAAACGAAAAAAAAAACATTTGAAAAGATTTTATTGTTTCAAACATTTTTCAGCAAAAAAGTTTGCACTGATTTCTGTATAAAGTTCTCTGAAGTATCAACTACCGTTTTCGACAGTTTCACACTCGGATACTACGCTTGACATTTGGGCCTTCATCTAATATATAAAATTAAGTCAGCCGGATATTTTCATTTAGACCTATATAGCATCGCATCTGACACCTCGATATTTGATTCTGCCTAGCCAATTTGTCTTTTATTTTCTGCTAGCTTGTTTTTACAATACTAAAATATCTTCCGCTTCAGTTTGTTTTAAAAAAATTATTCCAGTTGGGAAGATTGTTACAATGGAGACAATTCTAAATAATATAAGGGAGATAAATCTTTGCAGCTTAAAATATGAGTTATCTCCCTTACATTATTTGAGGTATTATCGAGCATTTTACATCTCTGCTTGTCTTCTCTTCTTTATCTGTTCTATATATTAATAAAAAAAATTTTGTGGACACTTTGTGTGTGTCTGGCTTTTTCGCCTATGCGTGACTTACACGTTTATTCTTTTTCTTATTTTACTTTTTATCTACATTTTATTGAAATAATAAAACAATAAAGACAAAGATTTTATTTCTTTTTTTGTTTCATTTTACTTCCCTCGAAGTTCTCAGAAATCAAGGGGCCGCTTCCTAGGGCTAACACTTGATCTCTATATGAGATACATATATATTCGAATATTCTATTAAAGTTCTCCTTTATTTCTCAAACGTTGAGTTAGTAAAGAAGTTGAGAACAACAAGTGTCCTCTCCCCAATTGACAAGTTAACTATGTTATAGTATATCTTTCTTCCTGTGGTCTCTTGGTCTTACCGGATTCCAGGACAAGAATTCATCTAGTCTGGTGGAGTATCCAGCTTAGTGGTGTTACTAGAGGCAACACCACTTGGAGGATGCACCATTCCTCATATAAGCCAGTGTGAAGTAGTCATATTGAGGGGATCTTATTTGGGCTTCGAATACTATGTTATATTGAATATTTGGTCAGGGTTTACTTGTAGGATGAAGTATCCTCATGCCAGTTTGTCCTGACATACCCCTGTGCAGAGAGACGTTAGACATGCGAGGACAGTGTGCACTAAGCATTCTCAGTTCTTTCCTGTATAACTTTTGAGATGTGCAACCAAAATTATTTCACACAAAAATGATATTGTTGGATCCCGGGTAACACCGGGTAGGATCCTTCATAATAATTTTGGAAGCTTCATCATGAAGTGAAAATAATTATTTCATATCAGCAGCGTAAATTTAATCATCATCATCATCATCATCATCATCATCATCATCATCATCATCATCATCATCATATTCATCATCATCACCATCTTTGGTTTAACGCCAATTTTATATGTTAGCATGTGTTGGACGACTTTCAGAAATTGACCTCCAAACTAACCTATCTGTGACCAGGTCTTTTAAAAGAGGGCAGAGAAACGCGCAGAGAATGCTTTTCGCATTGTTCCACGAAGTTGTTGACGATTTAAATTCAGCAATTCTCCACCGTCTTTAAAAAAATTCTCTTCTTTCTCCAGCTTTTTTGTTCATTTGCTTTTGACACCTGAGGATGATTCGACAAAGAATCGAAAACGTTTGTAAAACCTATGGAATATTCATTATTTTTTTGATTTTAATACCATCAGAAAAATTGAAAAAATGTAAAAGGTATAATTAAACAGACGAATTCTGTTATTTTTAACAATGTTTGCATAAATGAGAAAATGCTGCCTAAATACACACACACACACACAATATTTTTGGGGCCTTCGGGTCTTGATGACACCGGTCTGTGGGTTTATCCTATGCAGTTCTAGGAGGTCCACCCTCCCAGGCTTTGCCTCCCCTCTTTGGGAAGGAGTAAGTTTATTGCTTACTGCCTGAGGCGCCCCTACCGGGGAATGCCGACAGGGCTGCCCAGGCAATTTTTAATGGCCAGAGTGCTCACCTTCTCGAGCGCTGGTTTATCAAATCCCACTTTCCTGACCTTGTGTCACATCTTACCGCTGTGGGAGGTAGATAAATATATATATATATATATATATATATATATATATATATATATATATATATATATATATATATATATATATACACAAGTCAAGGGTTCGAATCCTGTCATAGTCAGCCATGCTGATGAGTTGCAGTAACGGTGAAACATATGTTCATGAATAACTATTCTATAAAATATATATCTATGACTCATTCAGTAAATAAGGTAAAAAAGGCAAAATAAAACGTTTTCATCCAATTTTTTTCATAAACTTGTTTGGAATTGGTTTTTATATTAAATTGTTTTACTCGCGCAGATTCATCTAAATTCGTAGAATGAACGCAATTGAACGAAAGCCAATAACTCCAGAAAGGTCTGCTGTGACAGCAGTAACAATAAATCTGTCTGCCAGACATGAATCACTTTCCTTCAATCATATTATCAGAAGAGGTCTGGAAACAGCAGGTTTCCCTTCCAAAATTGACCCCGTTCACATTGACCAGATGAAATAACTTTCTTTGAAGGCGCCATCTTTTCGTCTGTAAACCTAATCAGGTCCGCAATTGAACTGGGGTGTCTATCGCTGCTCTTAAAGGTGGAACTCGTTTTAAAAGTCAACTTTATGTTTTTCTTCTTTTCTCTCGATCCGTCAGGAATATATTGCCGCGGACCTTGTAAATTACGCGGCAAGCAAAATAGAATAAATATCACAAAATTCAAGTGATCGAGCTAACAAATAAATAAATCGGTTAGTTCGGGTTAGGGTTAGGGTTAGGGTTCGGGTTAACAACATATATTTGCGTGTCTCCCCCCCTCCTTTGTAAAGATTGCTATTGGCTATTTTTAATTCCTTTTCAGTCTTGCCAAAATAAAAGGAATTGTTAAACAACAATGTCGTCTACTTTTTCTTCTGTGAATCGGAAGTGTCTTCCCACTTTCAAACAGTTGGAGTCAGACCGCACAGGGAATCAGACGTGCTAAGACGGATCATATATATATATATATATATATATATATATATATATATATATATATATATATATATATATATATATATATAAAGATAGATAGATAGATAGATAGATAGATAGATAGATATGTATGAAGCAATCCAACAAAAGATATAAGCGTCAACTAATATCTTATAAAAACTGAAGCTCAATATACTGGATAGAGCATTAATATTATAATATAAAATGAAGTAATAAAATAAGGTGTCAATCAAATTTTATTAGAATTCAAAGTTCAAGCAAAGTATCCTTAAGTCTTAAGAATTATCTTTGAAAACTCATGAGCTAAGGACTTAAGGATACTTTGCTTGAACTTTGAATTCTAATAAAATTTGATTAACACCTTATTTTATTACTTCATTTTATATTATAATATATATATATATATATATATATATATATATATATATTTACATTCTTCTTCATATCTACCTGCTCTATCCTGGATATTGAGCTGTATACTCTTCACAATAGGTTTTACCTTTCCTAAAGTTCGTTTTTAGTACACCACTTTATATATATATATATATATATATATATATATATATATATGAATAGATGAAAGGATAAAATAATCCGACGGTATGAAATTAAAATGGAATAAGCGGAACACCTAAAAAGCTCAACGTTTCGCCCAAATGTTATATGGGCTTTGTCAAGAGCGAACGAAAAAAATGCAAAAAATGACTCTGTACATATTTACACATCTTCCCTCTCTACATGAACCCTACCACTATATATATTTCACATAATTTATAGACTTTCTCGTCTTTTGTCATTTTTTGCATTTTTTCCGTTCGCTCTTGACAATGCCCATATAACATTTGGGCGAAACATTGAGCTTTTTAGGTCTTCCGCTTATTCCATTTTCATTTGTGGGCCAAAATAAGGGTCCTATCTTTAAATTTGAATAACTTGAATTTGAATAACTTCCACAAAATAAAAGTTAAACTCACCAAACTTGATGTGTGTGTAGACTGACCCTTCCGAGATTTTTTGAAATAAACAAAACAAATTTTAGCCGAAAAACACTTCTTAAAACTTACAAAAACTAAAGTATTGTTTTTTACACTGTTTTGAGTTTTTTAAGCAAAAATAATGTTTTCTAAATGAGGGTACGTTCCTTAGGGCTAATACGGCTCATGCTTGCTTCGGAAGGGGTCCTTTACTTATTCTAAAAAAAAATTTTAAAAATCAATAAATAAAAAAGTTATGAATTTTTAAAAATAGTACCCTTATTTTTGCCCACCCTGTATATATATATATATATATATATATATATATATATATATATATATATATATATATTACTATCCCCCCCCCCTAAAAACATATCATTAATACTGTCTTTTTTTATTGTCCCTTTCAGGTAAGTGGATCCTATTTTATGAATGAAGTTCGTATCAGGTGCGTATTACTTTACACGTTTATATCAGGTGCGTATTACTTTACACGTTTATATCAGGTGCGTATTACTTTACACGTTTATATCAGGTGCGTATTACTTTACGCGTTTATATCAGGTGCGTATTACTTTACGCGTTTATATCAGGTGCGTATTACTTTACGCGTTTATATCAGGTGCGTATTACTTTACACGTTTATATCAGGTGCGTATTACTTTACACGTTGATATCAGGTGCGTATTACTTTACACGTTTATATCAGGTGCGTATTACTTTACGCGTTTATATCAGGTGCGTATTACTTTACACGTTTATATCAGGTGCGTATTACTTTACACGTTTATATCAGGTGCGTATTACTTTACACGTTTATATCAGGTGCGTATTACTTTACACGTTTATATCAGGTGCGTATTACTTTACACGTTTATATCAGGTGCGTATTACTTTACACGTTTATATCAGGTGCGTATTACTTTACACGTTGATATCAGGTGCGTATTACTTTACACGTTTATATCAGGTGCGTATTACTTTACACGTTTATATCGGGTGCGTATTACTTTACACGTTGATATCAGGTGCGTATTACTTTACACGTTTATATCAGGTGCGTATTACTTTACACGTTTATATCAGGTGCGTATTACTTTACACGTTTATATCAGGTGCGTATTACTTTACACGTTTATATCGGGTGCGTATTACTTTACACGTTGATATCAGGTGCGTATTACTTTACACGTTTATATCAGGTGCGTATTACTTTACACGTTTATATCAGGTGCGTATTACTTTACACGTTTATATCAGGTGCGTATTACTTTACACGTTTATATCAGGTGCGTATTACTTTACACGTTTATATCGGGTGCGTATTACTTTACACGTTGATATCAGGTGCGTATTACTTTACACGTTTATATCAGGTGCGTATTACTTTACACGTTTATATCAGGTGCGTATTACTTTACACGTTTACATTTATGTTTGATAACGAGACATTAATCAAAACAATTTTAACGAGTTTGACAGAAAGATTGCTGAGTTCAACAAGATACACCTGAAGAAGGTCGAAGATTACATCGGCCGAAACGTTGTGAGAATAACAGCCAAGATGAGAACAGTAGTCCGAATAATCCAAATAATACAAATTATCAAACATCGAATCACATATTCACATGAAAAAAAAAAAAGACACATAAAAAATCGGGTCTTTTTTACTTTCACGGCGACATGCTAGGGCTCCCTTTAAAAAATAGCTAAAGAAATGTATAAACTTTGTTATGTACTTACGTGGTAGATGAAAAGAGAACTATACACTAAAAATTACGCAAATTCGTCCAGTATTTATTAAATAAAAAATAGAAAACGATTTTATTTATCGGTCGCCGTTTTGAGTTTTCGCGAAAACAAAATTTGAGTTATCTCCCTTACTTAATTGGTAAGTAAAAATGTCTACCGATACGTAAGATCGTTTTATTTTTCTTCTTTTTCTTATAACTTAATAAATACTGGATGAATTTGCGCAATTTTTTCTGTACAATCTTATTTTCAGCTACCACGTAAGTACATAACAAAGTTTTTTCTTTAAATATTTTTATGTCGTCGTGAAAGTAAAAAAGCAGCAAAAAAATCTATAATCTGTGTATTCCTATGCTAGTACCTTACGTCAGAGGGATGTGTCATGACCCCAGTGTCATGACCTCAGTGTCATGACCCCAGAATAGAAAGTGATCGAGACGAGAAAACTCTAACCTTTACTTTACCATCGATTCATTTTTTTTTTAACGTGCAGCTTAAGGGGCATCATCTACACTATTAGCTTTATAATTGTTATTATTACTACCACTACCTTTTCCCGTAGGCTTATCATGCATCAAGTAACTGGCTGGCTGCACGCATCGCAGATCTCACTCCACACCACCAAGAAACTCTATCATGAGGATCAACTGCAGAGAGATTCAACGCTACGCGATCTCTCTGCGGCAGTTCTCTTCGAGATAACTTAGGTCGGCTTCTTCCCCGCCTACCGCGGACTTCAAAACCTCGAGCTATCTCGATGGCACCACTCGAGCGTTCCACGTGTCTTTGAGAGAGAGTTCCATAAAAAATAATTTATTTTAAAACAATTAAAATATTGGTACTGATATCGATCCTGAACCACCAGTTTCCGTGAACTTCGCGTCGGCGGCGTTCGGGAATGCTACGTAAACATCCGAAAGATGACGAGCCAAATTTTTTTTACGTTGGAGGGGGGGGGGGGGGGGGTAAAATTTGGTCAGTGTTTTTATAAGATAAAAGATAGAAAAAAAATGATATTATTCCGTCAGCGTTCGTTGTCGACGCGAAGTCACGGAAATCTGGCGCGTCAGGTTTCTATTGATCCTGACCCAATCTCCGTGAATTTTGCGTCGCCAGCGTTCGGGAATGCTACGTAAACACCCGAGAGATGACGAGTCGAATGGTTGCAGGCGATGAATTCGATACGTTGCTGCGTCGTATTTTTTTTTTTTTTTTCAGTTTTATTTTCAAGAAAGATTTTTTTTAAAAACGAACAAAACATAGCGAAATTACTGTTAACAAATAAATATTTCTGTTTTTATTTTTGTAACAAAACAGCTAAACAACTGATAATAGATAATCTTCTTCCAGTCCCCCCCCCCCTGCATTCGTCACATAATTCTTCTTCTTTGAAGCATGTGGTCATATGACAGTTTCCCACATTTGTATGCAGTCCTTTGCAATAGTAGATCTTTCAAGCAACACCGGTTGAGCAGTAGGGGGGGGGGGCAGACCAGTTGAATTGTCTAGTTCTCCTCTCCACATGCTGGGGCTCCCCACTTGGAGTTGATCAGTTTCCGTAGGATGTTGTTCCGAGAGCTGACTTTCATTTTTGTCTTCTTTACCTGTTCCCTGAACGAGAGGGTGCGGTCCAGGGTTACGCCAAAGTAGACAGGGTTAGTGTGATTCTCAAGTTGAATTCCAGACTACGTGATGTTTAGGGGTCGGTTGGCCTCTCTGTTCCGGAGATGAAACGAGCACACTTGAGTTTTTGCAGGGTTTGCACGCAGGTGGTTGCTCTCATAGTAGAGGAGTAACTCATCTAAGGCCGAGTTGAGGTTTGTTTCTACTGACTCAAACGTATCCTCTTGGGATGTTACGCAAAGGTCGTCAGCATAGATGGACTGCTCAGTGTTCTGGTTCATTGGTGTAATGGAGCCAGCACAATACCTTGAGGTAAGCCATCCTTTTGTCGGCGCCAGCAACTTTGTTTGTTGTTTAGGGTAACATAAAAGTCCCTGTCTTTTAAGATTGCTTTGATTATGTTTGTGAGTGCCAGGTCTTTTGTCAGCTCCAAGATATTTTTCAGGAAGAAACGGTGGTTTACAATGTCATACGCGGCAGACCAATCAACAAAGATGGCTCCCGTTACCAGTCCTTTCTGAAACCCATCTTTGATGTGCTGAGTGAGATTCAGGAGTTGGCTTGTTGTGGATTTGCCAGGAGATCATCCGCATATCCTAAGGGAGCTCAAGTAGTCCCTTAGGGAAGTAATGATATCAATGCACCCTGCAAGCTGATTGGCCAAACCAGCTCACAGGGGCACTGATACGCATTACAAAGTAAATCTATGACTGCTAGATCACCCCCTACAGATTTGCCAGGTCAGAATCCTGATTGTTGGTCGATGATGACTGGTTCAGCAATTGATGCAAACTTGTTGAAGATTAGATGCTCAAACAGCTTAAACAAGTGTCGTAGCAGGGAGATCGCACGGAAACACTTTGCATGCGCTGAACCGTTGCCAGGTTTGAGAAGAGCGATGATTTTGGTTTTTCTACAGATCTTTGGGATATTTCTTGTTAACATGCAGTTGTTCATCAACTCACGGATCCATTTTCATGTCAAAGGTCCAAAGTGCTTGATCTCCTCTCTGAAAATATAATCTAGACCGATGGCTTTACCAACCTGATGCTGATATCGAGCTCTTTAAGAACGGCTCAGTCATTCCAGGAATGTTGAAGTCGTTTATTTATGCAATTCAACTATGAATCGTAGTCCCAAGTCGCCATATTTTTTTTTAGCCATTATCAGATGCTGATATCGAGCTCTTTAAGTAAGAATGGCTCAGTGATTCCAGTGCTCTAAGAATATTGAAGTCTGTCGATGTTTGGTAGTGCACTTCCGGTTGAGCAACAACTGATGTGCAACGTGGTTTGCAATTGATGTGCAGTGATGGTGCACTGCCGTTGCATTCGAGTTGATGGATCGTTGCTGATTTTCCGGATGAGACACCATGACTTTTTACTGTTCTTCGTCATATCAGTTTTCTTCAACAGATTTTGCCATTTCCGTTGTCGGCTTTCTTAGAGCAACGTTTAGTGAAACATCTCCAAGAGCGACAAAAATCTGACGCCTAAAATAAACTAATCAAAGTTTAAAAGATTGTTTGTCTCCTGAATCGTGTTGTGAAGGTTTTGTTGCAGATACAGCGGACGGCGATGTTCATGGCAGTACAGAAACGAAGAAAGAACTCCACCACTCGACGACATCGAGACGACATTCCCTCCACGCGACGAGGAAGAGAAGGTATGAGAAATTAAAGGCTATGTAACACTATGACTCTTGAAGTCACCAATGACAATCTTTGCTTTCCCAGATGATGATGGCATATCTGGCATCACAAGTGGTGTGGGAGGTGGTTTATATACTGAGGTGATGGTGATTCCTCTGAGCTCAGTCGGGTTAGGACTTCCATGTTATTTTGATTGATCTTTGCTGTTGATTCGATGGTTGATCCCATTTTTGGCTAGTAGGATTCTTCCATGTTTCTCATGTGGTATTTCTGTGATGGTGGTCATTCCATCCACATAAGGGTGGGGATGTTTAGGTTCACGGTGGGTTTCTTGTAGGCAGAGAATATCACACTGATTATCTCTCGAGAATTTTACAATAAGTTCTTCTTTGGTTGGGGATAGGCATTCAATGTTTATGATGATCGCAATTCTGGTTTTGGAGGCGGGCACTGGCCTTTCCTCATACTTCGGGTTGATAATTTACTGACATTTGTTGAGCGTATCAACATCGCTCGTCTTTTTGGCTCGTCTTTTGACTTGCTTCAAAATGTTCGGTAGAATTCGCAGGTAATAGTAAGTCTTTCTTGACAATAATAAATGATAATAATAAATAATAATAATTATAATAATAATAATGATAAAATATAATAATAAATAATAATAATAAATAATAATAATAAATAATAATAATAAATAATAAATAATACCTTTTCTTTCTATCAAGCGGCACATGTAAAGGATTGACATCCTTATATTTTGTCATACAAAAAAAAACGGAAAACAATACCAAATTCACTTCAACAACACGCTCAAACTGGGGGCCATAAAAACCAGCTCCCAGAGACAGTCTAACAAAAAGGCGCAAAAGAAGCCAAAAATGTTGATCACGTCGGGGTCACCAAATCTGTGTAATCGTGGATATTCTCTAAGACACAATATCTTACACATGTAATAGCATTTCGGACATTTTTTTTCTTTTTGATGACAGCTTTTTTTCCTGTCAGAATGAAATGACTCCTTTGCGAGATTCAACTCTGCTAAACAGCTCTTCATAATTCATTCGTTTTTCTTCTGTTTTTTTTTAATTTAACAGGAAATAAACATGCACTGGCTTTGATCAATTGCTTCTGGCTTTAACCAATTTCAATAGTGATTTTAAAAAATTGTCGTCTGGTTACTGACAGCTGATTGGCTAATCGCTCGGCATCTCTCTGCCACCATTCAGCTCGTCATCTCTCGGGTGTTTACGTACCATGCCCGAACACTGCCGACGTGAAGTTCATGGAAATTGGGTCAGGATCGATAGAAGTACCAAATAATGTATTAAAATATTTGTTCCACAACAGAATTCTTTTTTATTCTTTAAATAAATAATCTTTATATAACTCACTAAAAACTTCACTTCTTTTCGTGTTACCAATTCTTTGTTCCAAGATTTATATCGACAGGCATCCATCTTAGAAATATGCCAGTTTGTCGGCTAATTTGCTAATTCTAAAAGCGTTTTATGTTCTATTTCATACGTAATCCTAAATTGATTTTAAGGCCAATGTCGTTCAGCATGTCATAATCTTTTTTTAAAAAAGGTACAATTTTTGAGTGAGTGTGTATCGCTTTTCTGATAAATTACATGGGTCGGGAAACGACATGATTACCTAGAGATGTAGAGATATGAGGTGATATGCTCGAATAACTTTAGATTTCCCAATAAAAGTCAAATGCAAACGAAGTACTTAAAAGTTGTTGTCGTGTAATTATTTGCCAATTTCGGACTCAGATTCAAAATGGCGTGTAATTACTCATTTGAAGCTTACATAAACTTTGAATTTTCCCATTTTCAAAGATGAAACTTGGCCCCAGGTGCTCCCCCACCCACCCTCTCTCTCTCTCTCTCTCTCTCTCTCTCTCCTTCGCTCTCTCTCTCTCTCTTTCTCTCTCTCTTTCTCTCTCTCTCTCTTTCTCTCTCTCTTTCTCTCTCTTTCACTCTCTCTCTCTCTTTATCTCTTTCTCTCTTTCTCTCTTTCTCTTTATTTCTCTCTCTTTATCTCTCTCTCTTTCTCTCTCTCTCTCTCTCTCTCTCTCTTTCTTTCTCTCTTTCTCTCTCTCTTTCTCTCTCTCTCTCTTTCTCTCTCTCTCTTTCTCTCTCTCTTTCTCTCTCTTTCATTCTCTCTCTCTTTCACTCTCTCTCTATCTCTTTATCTCTTTCTTTCTTTCTCTCTCTCACTACTTTCTCTCTTTCACTATACCTCACTCTCTCTCTCTCTCACTCTCTCTCTCCCTTCTTTCGCTCTCTCTCTCTCTCTCTTTGTCTCTTTCGCTCTCTCTCTCTCTCTCTCTCTTTGTCTCTCACTCTCTTTCTCTCTTTCTCTTTCTCTCTTTCGCTCTCTCTCTCTCTTTTTTTATCTCTCACTTTCTTTCTCTCTCTCTCTTTCTCTCTCTCTCTCTTTCTCTCTCTCTCTCTTTCTCTCTCTCTTTCTCTCTCTTTCTCTCTCTCTTTCTCTCTCTTTCACTCTCTCTCTGTCTCTCTCTTTATCTCTTTATCTCTTTCTCTCTTTCTCTCTCTCTCACTCCTTCTCTCTTTCACTATACCTCTCTCTCTCTCTCTCTCTCTCTCTCTCCCTTCTTTCACTTTCACTCTTCCTCTCTCTTTATTTCCCCCTTCCCACACCCCAAAATAGCATTCAAGGCTGAAGTTAATGTGGACGAAACTTTGTTTTCTTTTTCTAATTTAACAAAATGAATGTTAAGAATGTTGACATGGCCATTAATGTTTGCGTTTACGACTCGTCTTTTTCTTCTTCTTCTTCTTTTTCTTCTTCTTCTTTTTCTTCTTCTTTTTCTTTTTCTTCTTTTTCTTCTTCCTCCTCTTCTTCTTTTTCTTCTTTTTTCTTCTTCTTCTCGTTTATTTAATTTTAACTGCAGATTTTGTTTGGTTAATTTTGGTTCTATCTACAAACTTTAACTCTGCGACTTGTTTAAAAAAAATGTCCGTGTAAAAAGTCAGATTTAATCATCCTAAGATTGCCAACGATTTTCTCATTGTGAAGAATTGAAGCATTTAACTTTTTAAGATTTATTTTCTGCTGTTTTTATTGTATTCGTGAATCTCTTGGGAAAATACGAAACAAGGTGTTCGCTTTCCGAACTCAAAACCTGGGAATCGTTGAGAGCTTTTCAATTGAGCTTCTTGCTTTGTAAGGCCTACTTTTAGAGGGAGAAATAGTTATATGACTCCTTTGTACTCACTCCACCAATTGATTGATTAACCGACAATCAACAAAATCCCACCCCTTCACTGTCGAGGTCCCCAGATGCTGGAAAGCATTTTAACTTTTATATATTTTTTCCTCGAACTGCTTGCCTTTGAAATCCCCTCCCTGCTCCCTGTTTCCCCGACTGTACAAACATGCAGAAATTTAAATGTAATGTGAACAAACACCTTGCTGCACAACTCCCCACTTAGGATGCGCCCTATAAATCTGGCCCCTTATTTACAGTAGCCCCTTACGTCCCAGTGGCAATGTGGCCCGTTTTTTGGGTGAATATAAGTAAAAAAAATAAAATAAATAAAATAAAAAATCACCTGAGGGAAATGCCAACGGGGCTGCTCAGGCATTTTAGTAAGCATGAGCACACTTCACCCTGTGTGTTGGCTTTTCAAAAGCCCATCTGACCTTGTGTCTAACCTCCTATAGTGGAGGTACATAAATATAGTAAATGTACCCGTGACCCGTTGGGTCACAACCACTATTTATTCTACTTTGATTTCATTTCCAAATTGATAAACTGTGACGTCATATATTTCAAGACATTCTTTATTTACTTACTTACTTATTTACTTACTTATTTACTTACTTACTTATTTACTTACTTATTTACTTACTTACTTATTTACTTACTTACTTACTTATTTACTTACTTACTTACTTATTCACTTACTTACTTATTTACTTACTTACTTATTTACTTACTTATTTACTTATTTATTTATTTACTTACTTATTTACTTATTTACTTATTTACTTACTTACTTATTTACTTACTTGCTTACTTACTTATTTACTTACTTACTTACTTACTTACTTATTTACTTATTTACTTACGTACTTACTTACTTATTTACTTACTTACTTACTTACTTACTTACTTATTTACTAACTTATTTACTTACTAACTTACTTATTTACTTATTTATTTACTTATTTACTTATTTACTTACTTACTTACTTATTTACTTACTTATTTACTAACCTACTTACTTATTTACTTACTTATTTACTTACTTACTTATTTACTTACTTATTTACTTACGTACTTACTTATTTACTTACTTATTGACTTACTTATTTGCTTACTTACTTACTTACTTTACTTATTTACTTATTTACTTACTTATTTACTTACTTACTTACTTACTTATTTACTTACTTACTTAGTTACTTACTTATTTACTTACTTATTTACTAACTTACTTATTTACTTACTTATTTACTTACTTACTTACTTACTTACTTACTTATTTACTTACTTATTTACTTACTTACTTACTTACTTACTAACTTATTTACTTACTTATTAACTTACTTACTTATTTACTTACTTATTTACTTCCTTACTTACTTATTTACTTATTTACTTACTTATTTACTTACTTATTTGCTTACTTACTTACTTACTTTACTTATTCACTTATTTACTTACTTATTTACTTACTTACTTATTTACTTACTTATTTACTTACTTACTTATATACTTATTTACTTACTTATTTACTTACTTATTTACTTACTTATTTACTTACTTACTTACTTATTTACTTATTTACTTACTTATTTACTTACTTATTTGCTTACTTACTTACTTACTTAACTTATTCACTTAATTACTTACTTATTTACTTACTTATTTACTAGCTTACTTACTTATTTACTTACTTACTTATTTACTTACTTATTTACTTACTTACTAACTTATTTACTTACTAATTTTCTTACTTACTTACTTATTTATTTACTTACTTACTTACTTACTTCTTAAAATTGTTATTTACTTACTAACTTTTTTATTTACTTA
The DNA here is from genome assembly GCA_963556195.1 of Sepiola atlantica. Classification (NCBI taxonomy): domain Eukaryota; kingdom Metazoa; phylum Mollusca; class Cephalopoda; order Sepiida; family Sepiolidae; genus Sepiola; species Sepiola atlantica. Next base: position 3,216,008 of record OY744526.1, read on the forward strand.
CTTACTTACTTACTTACTTATGTACTTCCTTATTTACAAACTTACTTACTTATTTACTTACTTACTTACTTACTTACTTATTTACTGATTTACTTACTTATTTACTTACTTACTTATTTACTTACTTACTTATTTACTTACTTACTTACTTACTTATTTACTTACTTACTTATTTACTTACTTATTTACTTACTTACTTATTTACTTACTTACTTACTTGTTTACTTACTTACTTATTTACTTACTTATTTACTAACTTACTTACTTATTTACTTAATACTTATTTACTTATTTACTTACTAACTTATTTACTTACTCATTTTCTTACTTACTTACTTATTTATTTACTTACTTACTTATTTACTTCTTAAGATTGTTATTTACTTACTAACTTATTTATTTACTTACTTACTTACTTACTTACTTACTTATGTACTTCCTTATTTACTAACTTACTTACTTATTTACTTATTTACTAACTTATTTACTTACTTATTTACTTACTTATTTACTTACTTATTTATTTACTTACTAACTAACTTATTTACTCACTTACTTACTTATGTACTTACTTATTTACTTACTTACTTATTTACTGATTTACTTACTTATTTACTTATTTACGTACTTACTTACTTATTTACTTACTTATGTACTTACTTATTTACTTACTAACTTACTTATTTACTCACTTATTTACTTATTTACTTACTTATGTACTGATTTATTTACTTACTTATTTACTTATTTACTAACTTACTTACTCACTTATTTACTTACTTATTTATTTACTTACTTACTTATTTACTTACTTACTTATTTACTTACTTACTTATTTACTTACTTATTTACTTACTTATTTGCTTACTTACTTACTTACTTTACTTATTTACTTATTTACTTACTTATTTAATTACTTATTTACTTACTTACTTATTTACTTACTTATTTACTTACTTACTTAGTTATTTACTTATTTACTTACTTATTTACTAACTTACTTACTAATTTACATACTTATTTACTTACTTACTTACTTACTTATTTACTTACTTATTTACTTACTTACTTACTTACTTATTTACTTACTTATTTACTTACTTACTTATTTACTTACTTATTTACTTACTTACTTACTTAGTTACTTACTTATTTACTTGCTTATTTACTAACTTACTTACTTATTTACTTACTTACTTACTTATTTACTTACTTATTTACTTTCTTACTTACTTACTTATTTACTTACTAATTTTCTTACTTACTTACTTACTTATTTACTTACTTATTTACTTACTTATTTACTTACTTGCTTACTTACTTACTTACTTGTTTACTTACTTACTTATTTATTTACTTACTTATTTACTTACTTATTTGCTTACTTACTTACTTACTTTACTTATTCACTTATTTACTTACTTATTTACTTACTTACTTACTTACTTACTTTACTTATTTACTTATTTACTTACTTATTTATTTACTTATTTACTTACTTACTTATTTACTTACTTATTTACTTACTTACTTAGTTATTTACTTATTTACTTACTTATTTACTAACTTACTTACTTATTTACATACTTATTTACTTACTTACTTACTTACTTACTTATTTACTTACTTATTTACTTACTTACTTACTTACTTACTTACTTATTTACTTACTTACTTATTTACTTACTTATTTACTTACTTACTTACTTAGTTACTTACTTATTTACTTGCTTATTTACTAACTTACTTACTTATTTACTTACTTACTTATTTACTTACTTATTTACTTACTTACTTACTTATTTACTTACTAATTTTCTTACTTACTTACTTACTTATTTACTTACTTATTTACTTACTTATTTACTTGCTTATTTACTAACTTACTTACTTATTTACTTACTTATTTACTTACTTATTTACTTACTTACTTACGTACTTATTTACTTACTAATTTTCTTACTTACTTACTTACTTGTTTACTTACTTACTTACTTATTTATTTACTTATTTACTTACGTACTTATTTACTTACTTATTTACTTACTTACTTACTTATTTACTTATTTACTTACTTATTTACTAACTTATTTGCTTACTTACTTACCTACTTTACTAATTCACTTACTTACTTACTTATTTACTTACTTATTTACTAACTTACTTACTTATTTACTTACTTATTTACTTACTTACTTATTTACTTACTTATTTACTTACTTACTAACTTATTTACTTACTAATTTTCTTACTTACTTACTTATTTATTTACTTACTTACTTACTTCTTTAGATTGTTATTTACTTACTAACTTATTTATTTACTTACTTACTTATGTACTTCCTTATTTACTTACTTACTTACTTATTTACTTACTTACTTACTTATTTACTTATTTACTTACTTATTTACTTACTTACTTACTTACTTATTTACTTATTTACTAACTTATTAACTTACTTACTTATTTACTTACTTATTTACTTACTTATTTATTTACTAACTAACTTATTTACTTACTTAATTACTTATGTACTTACTTATTTACTTACTTATTAATTTACTGATTTACTTACTTATTTACTTATTTACGTACTTACTTACTTATTTACTTACTTATTTACTTTCTTACTTATTTTTTTACTTACTTATTTACTTACTTACTTATTTACTTATTTACTTATTTACTTACTTACTTATTTACTTACTTACTTACTTACTTATTTACTTACTTACTTACTCATTTACTTACTTATTTACTTACTTACTTACTTACTTACTTATTTACTTACTTACTTACTTACTTATTTACTTACTTACTTATTTACTTACTTATTTACTAACTTACTTACTTATTTACTTACTTATTTACTTACTTACTTATTTACTTACTTATTTACTTTCTTACTAACTTATTTACTTACTAATTTTCTTACTTACTTACTTATTTATTTACTTACTTACTTACTTACTTCTTAAGATTGTTATTTACTTACTAACTTATTTATTTACTTACTTACTTACTTATGTACTTCCTTATTTACTAACTTACTTATTTACTTACTTACTTACTTATTTACTTATTTACTTACTTATTTACTTACTTACTTACTTACTTATTTACTTATTTACTAACTTATTTACTTACTTACTTATTTACTTACTTATTTACTTTCTTACTTATATTTGTACTTACTTATTTACTTACTTACTTACTTATTTACTTACTTATCTACTTACTTACTTACTTACTTATTTACTTACTTACTTATTTACTTACTTACTTATTTACTTACTTACTTACTTATTTACTTACTTATTTACTTATTTACTTACTTATTTACTTACTTACTTACTTATTTACTTATTTTTTTATATACTTACTTACTTACTTATTTACTTACTTATTTACATATTTACTTACGTACTTATGTACTTACTTATTTACTTTCTAACTTACTTATTTACTCACTTATTTACTTATTTACTTACTTATTTACTGACTTATTTACTTACTTATTTACTTATTTACTAACTTACTTACTTATTTACTTACTTATTTACTTACTTACTTACTTACTTATTTACTTACTTATTTGCTTACTTACTTACTTACTTACTTTACTTATTTACTTATTTACTTACTTATTTAATTACTTATTTACTTACTTACTTATTTACTTACTTATTTACTGACTTACTAAGTTATTTACTTATTTACTTACTTATTTACTAACTTACTTACTTATTTACATACTTATTTACTTACTTACTTACTTATTTACTTACTTATTTACTTACTTACTTACTTATTTACTTACTTACTTATTTACTTACTTATTTACTTACTTACTTACTTAGTTACTTACTTATTTACTTGCTTATTTACTAACTTACTTACTTATTTACTTACTTACTTATTTACTTACTTATTTACTTACTTACTTACTTACTTACTTATTTACTTACTAATTTTCTTACTTACTTACTTACTTATTTACTTACTTATTTACTTACTTACTTATTTACTTACTTATTTACTTACTTACTTATTTACTTACTTATTTTCTTACTTGCTTACTTACTTATTTATTTACTTATTTACTTACGTACTTTTTTACTTACTTACTTGCTTGTTTACTTACTTATTTTTTTATTTACTTACTTACTTATTTACTTATTTACTTACTTATTTACTTACTTATTTACTTACTTATTTCATTACTGACTTATTTACTTACTTACTTATTTATTTACTTATTTACTTACTAACTTACTTATTTACTTACTTATTTACTTACTTACTTATTTACTTACTTACTTACTAACTTACTTATTTACTTACTTACTTACTTACTTATTTACTTACTTACTTATTTACTTACTTATTTACTTACTTACTTACTTATTTACTTACTTACGTACTTACTTATTTACTTACTTTCTTATTTACTTACTTATTTACTTACTTACTTATTTACTTACTTACTTACTTATTTACTTACTTACTTATTTACTTACTTATTTACTTACTTATTTACTTACTTATTTACTTACTTATTTACTTACTTACTTACTTACTTATTTACTTACTTATTTATTTACTTACTTACTAACTTTCTTATTTACTTATTTACTTACTTACTTATTTACTTACTTATTTACTGACTTATTTACTTACTTACTTACTTACTTATTTACTTACTTATTTACTTACTTATTTATTTACTTATATACTAACTTTCTTACTTACTTATTTACTTACTTACTTATTTACTTACTGACTTATTTACTTATTTTCTTACTCTGGTGACAGTGACAGTGTTGCAGGTATGTATTTAAGTCAGTGCCAGAAATAGTGTTGAATATCAAGGATAGGTGTACCGAAAATGCCACCTGACAGGAATAAAACCTACTCGACCAAGACACACACCTGGTGGGAAGAAACAAAACGTGGTCGATTGACAGAGTTAAGTGACACACAAACAACTCTTCGCAAAATAAAATATCTGGTGATTTGACGCAAAAACACCTGCGAAGGTCATCTGCAGACGAAATACAACCGTTGCTTAATAAACGCCCTGAGGACGTGGCTACATTGACAGCAGAGGTGAAATCCTAGAATGGTTGTTTAGAGGTAGGTTCATGGGCGTCCAAAAACGTTATATAAACTAGCCCAAATTTAGATCAAGAGAGTCAACTGGCTATCAAGTTTGCGAGATCAAGCTCTGTCAATTACCGTGATTCATCAACCACTCTCATTCACCCCACTCGTTTGCTGCCACCAAAGACAACAATAAGAGGCTTATCCCTCACCCCTCAATCCATAATATAAACCCTCCCACATTAGTAGATTACTTTTCATAAACAAACTAGTTGTTCTAGCGTTTACCAAATTATTTTGTTTTGATAGCATATTGAGATTATTATAGTATAGTTTGGTCATTAAATTCATTTATTTATAATGGCCGGTTATGATGAATGGGGCGAGGTTGTAGGAAACCGATTATGGTGGTGCACCGGTTCTGAGCACTGCTCATTATGTACCGTTGATTGTACCCGAAACGGCCCAGAGAGAATTAAGAATTCACCGCTTTCAGATTTCTCCCGTGGGGCCATCACAAAATGAAGAATCCAGACCCCCGTCCCATTAATCAATGTCCCTATCTTAAAGGTAGAATAAGAACTAAATATCTTTCACTATTTTGTAGAATCTACGTTGCTTGTCTTTCATAATTGTCAACTGTGAATAAATGTGTAAATTATACTTTTGGTCTTAGCTTTTTTTGTTCTGATGATGGATATGTTGAGAATATATGTTTAATACATGAGCTGTGAATTAAAATAACGTATATTTTAGCAAATTTTTTATCGAATTTTGTTCATGTCATCAGTCTGAATGCTTACCAAATAAAATTTTAGTCCTTCTGACTCCATGTTCAAAACAGTTACATAGAATGTCCATCCGGTTCACAGAAGAAAGAGTAGACAACGGTACATCAAAACATGTGACTGCTACATTACCCCCTGCTTAGGCTTATAAAATAGTACATCAAAACATGTGGCTGCTACAAATTGACTGAAATTGTTATAAAACTACTAGTTGTACCTACCTGACGTTGTCTGGGACAAATTTTAAGAGGATACCAGAGTGGCCCCCTTAGATCATTTAAAGATCCTATCAGCAGGTCCCATGTCGGTTGATTTGTTATGAAATAAATAGGTAGTGAAAACATGTATCATTTGGATTATTCGGATTACTGTTCTCATCTTGGATGTTATTCTCACAACGTTTCAGCCGATGTAACCTCCAACCTTCTTCAAGTGCAGCTTGTCGAACTCGGGAATCTGTACGGAATTTCGAACAGAATCTTTTTTTTCAGTCCACTGAGGTAACTTGCTCTCGTTCTATCAACCCTGACCGGGTAGAAGTCATAAGTAATTCACAATTATATTCTTAGTATCGCCCGCACTGAGGATTGAACCTTCAACCTCCAGAAGACTGTCACTTAGAACTGATTATTACTTAGCATGTTTATCCATTACACCACACGTCCTTGCGGACATAAAGATTCCCGAGTTGGGAAAGATGCACCTGGACAAGGTCAGAGGTTACATCGGCCGAAACGTTGTGAGAATAACATCCAAGATGAGAAAAGTAGTCCGAATAATTCAAATAATACAAATTAGCAATCCTCATCTCAAAAATTCTGAAACGTAGTGACACTAGTTTTAAGATACACCCATGTAAATTTACACCCATGTAAATTTACACCCATGTAAATTTACATCCATGTAAATTTACACCCTGGTAAATTTCACAAAGTTAAAATATCATAATTGGTAATGTAGGAATATGCTCCGACGAACTTCCTGCACTTCATCGACGGAAATCCATCCGACTAGCAGCAAAATCATACCCCTTCTCTATAGAGGTCCTTAGATGCCGGAAGATTTTTTACTCTAATAGCTTCTTTCCTCGGACCGTTTGTTTTTGGAATTCCCTCCCTGCTCCCTGTTTCCCCGACCGTACCAACATGTAGAAATTTAAATGTAATGTGAACAACCATCTTGCTGCGCAACTCCCCACTTAGGATGCTTCCTATAAATCTGGCCCCTGATCCACAGTAGCCCCTTTTACGTCTCAATGACAATATGCCCCCTTATTTGGGGTGAATAAAAGTTGTTGTTTTTTAAATTTTTTTAACTTTTTTAAATAAAAAAAATTTATTGATTAAAAAAATTAAAATAATCTTTTTAAATTAAGTTGTGGCGTAAGCAATGACAGCAATTCGTCTGAAATATCGATACTTGATTTGAATTAGCCTATTTTTGGGGTTTTTTCTTTTACTCTATGCCATTGTCAGGAATATATTTTATTTCGCTTCATTTTTTTTCTGAAAATACTTATTCTGACGAAGAAAAACAGAGAGAATGGAAACATGTTCCCCTACTCCCTGAACCAGATTAAAGGGACATTATTTGAGTGTTATCCTTTGATGCTTTACAAAAATAAATATATATATTGATTGAACTATGTGACCTCAACTGTTCCTATATGGCGTTGCCCAGGAGTAAAAGAAACGGAAATTAACCGTGGCATGCCGATTGCCGAGTCCGCAGTTTGTGCCAGTCACAACTGCACTGCAGCCACGTCCTATTCATATGTAGATTTATTGAAACTAACACGATTTGTGAATAGTCTGCGATGGATGAGATCATTTTGAATTCATGAATAATAATTTCCTGATTTACGACAAACCTTATACCAAATGCAACGATAAATTATGCCTAATATTCGTTACTATTATATGAAAACTACATCGAACCAGTTTTATTCATATGCAATATCCATTGATCAGCCTTAACCCTAACCCTAACCCTAACCCAATATAATTAAACTAACCTCTTGTCTTGCGTACACTTCACTTTTATGTTCACTGCTTTAAATAAATGAGTCTATTAATATTTAATAAAAGATGTGTCGACCAAGCAAAGAGTCTATCAGGCATGTGTACGCATTGTTTAATCCCGGGCAACGCCGGGTAGGAACAACTAGTATATATTAAATAGTTTATTTCTCTCCATTCAACGCATGTCCTCAACCCACACTGGCCAGGTGTCATTTTCATACACGATTGGACATGCCTGATAGACTCTTGCCTTGGTCGACAGTACTAACCAGCAGAGCATTACCACTGTCGACCAAGGGCAGAGTCTATCGGGCATGTGGACGCAGTGTGATGATGTATGAAACCTGGCCAATGAGGATTGCGGACATGCGGGGCATGGAGAGAAATGATATGAGAATGATACGATGAATGTGTAATGTGTGTCTTAAAGACATACCCTAAACCCTAAACCCTAAACCCTAATCCAGAAAATGTTAAAAAGAAAAAAACATAGAACAAATATTTTTAAAAAACAAACAAACAAATTGCTTTAAAACATTTTTTTCTTTGTTTGTTCTAACCGTAAACTCTAACCCTAACCCAGAAATTGTAAACAAAAAAAAAAACAGAAAAAAAACCCAGAAAAACAAAACTGAAAAAAAAATTGCTTAAAAGCATGCGTTTCGTTGTTTGTTATATAAAAAAACAAATCATTTTTTTTTAAACTTTTGGTTGCACAAAAAAAAAAACATTTTATTTAGATACATTAGCTTAACAATAAAAAATAAAATACAACATCAAATTAATATCGTTGTTTAACTATGATTTGTTCGTTCTTTATTTTTACATATGTATTTTACTTTGGTTTTCTTCGTCTGAATTTGTTATTTGCAACTTTTCATAAATTTATCGTCCGGTAGTCTTCGCCTCGGCAACTCTCGGGCGCTTCCGTAACCTGCCCGAACGTTTACGACGTAAAGTAACAGAAACGCGGGTCGTTCTCTATATAAATATATAAACACCCATAAGTTTTCAGGAAAAAACTGAAGCGAATTAAAACATATCCGTAGCAATAAGATAGTGGAAAGTAAAATCTATTTAAAAAAAGGCTAGTCAGCCGGGTTGCTGTTTGAGTCTGACTTTGAAATCCGACAAGATAACTTTATATGCTAGATATGGTGTGATCACAGAAAAGGACCCTAAATGTATCTCTTGAATCTTTGAGGAAATGTGCTTATTTTATTAAATGCTTATTGGGGATAATGTCTGTTTATATAAGTGTCGGTTCGTTCAATTACTTTTCATGCTTTCGTTCTGTGAAGAGTCGAAAATACTTTGAAATTTATCCGCCATACCCACCACCCCGGACAAACTTGACACCGTAAACGTCGATATATCTATAATGTACGTAAGAAGTTCGCCTATCAAAACAGAAGTGTTAGTTATTCCTGTGGGTCATGTTAATGGCGAAGTGTTGTGTTTACACTGCTGAGCATGCGTGTGTCGAATGGCATGACCTTACCAATTTCGGACCACGTTTTTATAAGGTAAACAATTGCGAAGACTTGTTTAATACAAAGTCAATATTTGTGTTATTTTCTTTTTTCAGTAAAAGAAAAAAAAGAAAAAAAAAACTATATCTAAAATCATAATACTGTTGTAGGATAAAAAAAAAAACAATTTGCCTCAAACACGGTTACACTAAATGTTTTTAATTAAATAATTTCTGATGGGTTCATATATATATATATATATATATATATATATATATATATATATATATATATATATATATATATATATATATATATGAGAAAGGAAGGATGAGGGTAATCCGACGTAATGGGAAATGAAAAAGGAAAAACCAAAAGATGTTTTTTTTATGTATTCATCAACGTTTCGTTTTTATTTGTAAGACTTCCTCAGGGTGATAATTTTAAGAAAAATGTCATGCAAGTACATGAAGATATTGGGTTGACATGATGGGTTAATAAAAAGAAGTAGTAGCCACTACTGGGAGCGCAGGACCGAGGTCCGGGCTGAGAGAAGTCAGTGGCAGGGAACACAGTTCTAAACAATTACAGACATACTGACACAGACTTCACTAAAGGCTACATTCAAGGAATAATCTCAACCACAACCACTCTACCTAATGACCCTGTTTTACCTAAAAGATACATAGACACTCTTAAACACCTAGCTAACGATAACAACATAATCATATCACCATCAGATAAAGGAGGGGCATAGTAATCATGGACAAAACCTCATATCTTAAAAAAATATCTACTCTATTATCCGACGAAAACTGACCAAAAAACTATAAACAAAAAACATTTCAACAAATCTTTCAAACACCTTCTTCTTCTTTCGTGTGAATCAGATGATTCTGGTGTTGGCATTAGTTTCCCCGATGTTTTTCTAGTTAGAAATCTTTCCAGAAAAGCATCGGGTACTTACGAGAAGGACCACGAGAAGGTTGCCAACATCCCTAAGTGAAAGTGGTACTGTGGAACCGACTGGATTCGAACTTGGAACACCCAGGTCTTCAGTCCGTGTCGTTATCCACTTAACCACCGTCACCTCCCTTTTCAAACACCTAATCAAGAACAACAAAAAATGGACATCATATATTGAGTATCACCCCATCATTCCTACACTATACGGGCTCCCCAAAACCCACAAACCGGACATCCCCATGCTCCCCATTGTATCAAACATAGGTAGTACCACACACAAAATCGCACGGGCCATAGTTAACATTCTCACCCCACTAATGGGCACCATCAGCCCCTCCCACATCAAAAGCTCAGGTGACCTTCTTAACAAAATTTAACGACGAATTCTACAAACAAAAATTCGGACTCCTCATGGGCAACCGCCTAAGCGGTGTATTAGCCTGCCTCTTTTTAGAATTCTTAGAATCCGGCCCTTTCAAATTTAGACTACCCCCTAACATCGAATACTTCAGATACACTGATGATGTTCTTATTTGCCTCCCCGTAGATATACAAATCAATAACCTCAAAGACAAACTCAACACAGTAGAACCCTCCATAAAATTCACACATGAAACTGAGATAGACAACTCGATACCATTCCTAGACACTCTTATAATAAAGTCCAACAACAAACTAGAATTTAAGGTACACCGCAAAAACACTCACAAAATGACTACATACACTTCTACTCTCACCACAATAGCAAGATCAAAACAGGTATAATTATAGGCTTCTTCCTACGCGCCCTTAGAATCTGTAGCCCCCAATACATAGATGAAGAAATAAAACACATCATTAATTCCTTTAAAAAATGCAATACCCCACACATTTTATATTAAATGCCAAGAAGAAAGCCTTTCAAATATTCTCCAAATACAACACACAAAAAAATCAAACACCAAACACCTCTCTCATAGACAGACCCCTTCTCTTACGCACGCATTCCAATAACACATGCAAATGAACAAAATCGAGATTAGTTTGAGTGAGATAGAGATGCCTATATATGCGGTATTTCAACGTATTATATCATTAGAATTAAATAAGCCTAACGTGTTTTGATGTGGTTAAATCCAAAGTTTTTATGTCTTTGTGACTTCCTGTTTAACTGTGTGTGTCATCTGACATACGGATGATCAGAAACGAAAAATAAAACCTTTTTGTTCGCATTTCTGAATAACAAAAATTGATATTTACACTTTCACATTTATAAAACTTCTTTTTTTTTAATTTCAACTTCCGCTTTCTTTTTTAATTACTAATTCTTTGGGTTCTCCAGAAAGGTTCGCGATCCCGCTGACTTCAAATATGCAACACACTTAACAAACTAGGCATTCCAACAGTACAGACCACATCACAAACGATAAAACAAACTTTAAACACATCAAGACATTAAAAAAAAACACATCCCATGCCGGCTTATACACTGTCCCATGCAACAACTGCCATCAAATTGACGTGAGAGAAACACAATGTGAATTGAAAAAAAGATTGAGCGAACACAAAAGGGACATAAAAAACAATAACTCTCTCAGTGCACTTTTCTCCCACGCATTAGAGCACGATCATGCTTTCAATTTTGAACAAGCCACAATCACCAAATACATCCACAACAAAGCTCGGCGAAGACTACTGGAAACCGCACTAATCACTGCCTCCAACATCATCAGACAACGAAATGGCTTCTATAATCTATCCCCCTTAATAAGCAAAATTATCCTGACCGAACAATAACTGAACCTAGATCATAGCTAACCTCTATTTCTCTTCACTCTCAATTGTACTTACATACATGTCCCCGCATACACACCCACGCACAACCCCCCCCCCCCACATACATTCCTGACATAGCCAGCTGGTTAAATACTCCTACTCTCCAAAAATTTCACACCTAACCACAACAAAAATCTCCCCCTCTCCCCCTCACCCATTTCACCCTTTCGACTACTTCTTTCACACTCTTAACCACCCACCCCTCACACTTTCAAATCATCTTCATTTCTCCAAATATTTTCTAAAACCATGACACTACCTACACACCAAAAACACAGAGCCTCCCCCTCCCCTCCTCTTTCCCCACCCTCCACTTTTTCACTCACAGCCATCCACATTAATTTAATTCCCTGCCACTGACTTCTTTCAGCCCGGACCTCGGTCCTGCGCTCCCAGTAGTGGCTACTACTTCTTCTTATTAACCCATCATGTCAACCCAATATCTTCATGTACTTGCATGACATTTTTCTTAAAATTATCATCCCGAGGAAATCTTACAAATAAAGACGAAATGTTGATGAATACATAAAAAAAAACATCTTTTGGTTTTTCCTTTTTCATATGTATATATATATATATATATATACATATATATATATATATATATATATATATATATATATATATATATATATAACTTCTTTGTAATATAGCAGGAAAAATCCTAGCAGAGTGGTCGATTAATTGAGAATTAAAATTAAAAATTAAAAATTAAGAGCATAATATTTATTTATTTTGGTACAGAAAAATTAGTACAACATTCGTACCGTCGGTTTCAAGCACAGAAGGACTTAGCCATCTGGCTCTCTTCGGGACAACGGAAGCTGAAGAGAGTCAGATGGCTAAGTCCTTCTGTGCTTGAAACCGACGGTACGAATGTTGTACTAATTTTTCTGTACCAATATATATATATATATATATATATATATATATGTATATATATATATATATATATATATATATATATAGATTAAATTGTAATTTTACTTACACAGTGATTTCATGCTGGACTTTTCTTAACGTAATTGTACACAAATTTTTTAATTTTTGATTTTGAATAAATGTTGATTATTGCTTTAGAAACTTTTTTATAAAAAAAACTTTTTGACTTGGACACATTGTAAAGATTTAACATCAAATCAGCCCGTACCTTGATGGGTTATGTTAACATAAAAGTGTGTTTTTGCCGTTATAATTTATGTTTTATATATTTTTATATATTTTCAAATTTTTTTACTCGCAATGATGTCATTGCAGTAATAGTCCTCTGAGGAGAAGATTTTCTTTGAAAATCCATGAATTAAGGACTTTACAGAACTTTTTGCTTGAACTTTGATATGTAATAAAGTTTGATTAATTTCTCATTTTATTCTTTCATTTAATCCATTATATATATATATATATATATATATATATATATATATAGTAAGCTATGAAAATATATTCATGGCAATTAAGCTACACAGAGGTACCCACGTTTCATCCCCGGGGGGAATCTTCAGGTTAAAATAAAGATTCCTCCCAGGGATGAAACGCAGGAGCCTCTGTGTAGCTTAATTGCCATAAATATATTTTCATAGCTTACTACCTAGCTCTACTAACGTATCGAGCACTGTTGAAGTAAATACTGAAAATTGATACATAAAAAATTATATCTCCTTATAAAATTTTATGTAGATTCATGAAATAGTAATTTTATATATATATATATATATATATATATATATATATATATATATATATATATATAAAGTAAAGTTAGTAAATTCATGAATCTTTCCAGTTAGTGGTTTTGGCCACATTTTCCTGGTAGAACTAAAAACAGAATTAGACCAATCAACACATGTCGAGATCTGAAAGTGGTCGGTCAGAAGAAAGCCAGACGCCCAAAGAAGATCTGGAGAGAAACCATCAGGCATGACCGTATACAGTGGCAGTTGGTGAAGGCATACCCCACGACCGTGTCCACTGGAGACGATGTATAAAGACAGTCAGACAACGTCGAACCCCTGACGAAGGGAACATAGACACTAAACTAGGATAGTTAGTGAGTGAGACGAAAAGGAGTCAGAGTCTTGTAACTTCCCTCGAAGATCCCTGATGGAAGACTAAAGCTCAAATCACTGTACCCTAACCCTGGTCATGCCCGCAAAATTATTTTAACTGGTCTGTGGATACGGAACGGGAAGATTATACGCTCGTTCCTCTGGTCACCCCCGATAACTATCTCCAGGGACTCCAAACGTCCCTGGCAAAACTAAAAACAGAATCAGACGAAAAAGAGTCAAAGTCTCGTAAGTTCCCCTCGAAGATCCCTGAAAAAAGACTCAAGCTCGAATCATTGTACTCTGGTCATGCCCTCAAAATTATTTTAACCAATGCTTGCTCTATCCGCTACAAATTGGACGAACTTCGATCCGTTATCATCGATGAGAAAGCAGACCTGGTTGCGATAACTGAAGCTTAGTTATCCTCAAAGGTCAAAGAAGCAGAAATTCCCTTCATTTCACTGTGACAAATCTTAAAGAAAACGCGGTGGAGTTATGGTGTACGCAAGATCCTTGCTCGAACCATCCCAACTACGACTCCCTCCAAATGTTCACAGATCTGATTAATTTGATGCTGTTCTCTGCAATATAAACATCCGTAGAGAAAATATTCCTGTACTTTCTGACCATCGCAGCCCAAATTCTTCAGATGCTGATGACTATAGTATCACTAATGCTGTGAAAGCTGTCTCCAAATGCCAGAGTGACTGTCTCACACTGGCAGATTTTAATGACCCGACGATTGACTGGCGATCAAATCTGTGCACTTCCAATCACGCGTTTTACAACTCGCTTTTGGACACGATGGGGGAATGTTACGAAACCTAAAAGAATTAGAATTGGCCAGAAAACGCTGGTGCTTGACCTTTAGCTTTCGGACATGATGGATGAGTGTTTTCTTTGCCAGCATATTACAAAATCTGCAAGAACTAGAATCGGCCAGAGATCGTCGGTTTTTGACCTTGTCTTCATCTGTTACCCTAGTTCCGTTTCTTCTCTGTGAATTTTGCCTCCACTTCGCAAGAGTGATCATGCAGTTCTCAGCTTTAGCATGCACACCTCGTTTGCAACGCTCCCCTCTTGTCTAAGATCATTCAAGAAGAAAATTTGCCGCTATGAATCGTGATCTTATTAAAGTGGCCTCCGATGAGTTAGATTGGCCTGATGAGTTCGATACTCACTGAGTGTCAGACTGTTGAAATAATGTGGCCAAAAAATAAAGAAATTTCTGCAGCACCTTATGAATATGCCTGTCCCTCTTCCGAAGATATCAAAATACAAGAGACACAAACGAAAGATTTTCCGAAAACAAAAACTGATAAACGCTGCATGGGGGCATTACCAAGAGACGATGTTTGAGGCGGCTTTTGAGGTCTACAGAAAACAACGTAATCATGTCAGACACATTTCCAGTATTAGTAGACAAAATTTTGAGAGGCAGCTTACTCTTGATGCTGGCCATAACCCGAAACGTTTTTGCACTCACGTGCAAACGGATTTAAAAAAAAAATTGAACAAACCAAATTGTAGCTCTGCGTAATTCCGAAGGAGAAATACTTGAGCACTCAAACCAGCAAGCTTCTCTTTTTGCCGCTGTTTTTTTTTTAAATATTTCCAAAGATGACGAAGACAGAAAACCTGAAACGTTACACATGATATTTATTTACTCCTTCGCTAGGAGTTAGGCACAAGGCCAGTTTTATCTTACTCCCACAAGTAAGATGTGACCCAAGCTCGGGTCGAGCAAGTGGGGTTGAAAAGCCAGCGCTCGAGAGGTGAGCACTCTGGCCATTTAAAAATTGCCTGGGCAGCCCCGTCGGCATTCCCCGGTAGGGGCGCCTCAGACAGTAAGCAATAAACTTACTCCTCCCCAAAGAGGGGAGGCGAAGCCTGGGAGGGTGGACCTCCTAGAACTGCACAGGACAAGCGTGCAGTATCCATCGGAACAGATACTACACTTTGATCTTAGCCAAAAGGCCGAGAAGCGATTACACAAGATAACGCCACCAATGCAGCCGATCACCATCACTCAGGCTGAGGGCAAGAAGCAGCTTTTCTTCTTGGATGTGAATAAGGGGTAAAATCCAGATAGACTCCAGACTTTTGCACCCAAGCTATCTGAGCCTCTAGCAACTCTTTTCAACCTTTCACTGACTACCAGAGTTGTTCCTGTTGATTAGCAGGTGGCCACAATCCGACATATCCTTGCAGACGGTGGCAAAGAAGACCCAATTTTACAGACTTTTGAACCCAAGCTATCTGAGCCTCTAGCAACTCTTTTCAACCTTTCACTGACTACCAGGTGGCCACAATCCGACATATCCTTGCAGACGGTGACAAAGAACACCCAATGAATTACAAACCAGTGAACTTCACCTCTATCGTCTCAAAATCGTTATACGAATTTACTCTTTTATTTGACATTTTAAAAATATCAAATTAATCTATAACTATTGCACCCGATTCCCTCTATTTAATTGCATACATCATTTTTGTAAAAATAAAATAGTTTAGTTTTTTAGTTCTAATAATTGAAGTTACCTCCCTTGAAACATTTATCTACTTTAGTGGAATTATTTTTCCGATTCTCTTCTTAAGCGGTGTTATTTTGACGTTTCCCTGCTATTTGCCCCGTAATGATACCATAAACAAATATTAAATTATAATCTACGTAATCTAATATATAAAGTTATCTTGTGATATTTTAACAGGTGGAGTTAAATAGCATGTAATCTGACATATAAATATTTGATTCTGACTAGCCAATTTCTATTTGTCATTGTTGTACTATTTTTTTTTTGACACTATCATAACGAACTTCGCTACAGTTTATTTAAAAAATAGCATAGTCTTTCATGGAAAATTAGTTATATGAAAACATTTTTAGTTATTACCAAAATAAATCAGCCAGGGGAATAACTTATATTTTAATTGAAGAATATAAAAAGAGTTTTTAAAATATTCAAACAAATAAATAAAAAAAAGATAACACTAAAATCGCAATCATTCATTCATTTATTCAATCATCATCACCATCATCATCATCATCATCATCATCTATTGCTTCCATCTCAACATGGTGTCATTCCAAAACGTTTGTGTGTCACAAATTGTGATGGAAGAATGGGTTACAAACATAATGGATGATGGAGACACTGCTGACATTGTCTTTGTGGACTTTTCCAAGGCCTTTGATTCTGTCAAACGCAACACCTATGGCCTCCATGAATCGGTTATAAAGTGGATAAGATCCTTTCTATGTGATCGTACATACAAGGTTAAATCGCAATCTGTCATCTGAGATGATTGGGCACAGATGTAGTCGGTGTTTCAAATCCATGGGGGATAACTTGGTTTTACTATGACAGTAAGCATAAAATGAAAAAAGAATTTAGGACGCTGAAAACGTACGCAATTTCAAATTAGGAATTAAGTGATAATTAATTAATCAATCGAAGAACTACAAATAAAACAATGTTAGGTCAAAATAACGTTACGTAACGTACACAAAAAAATAAACAACCATAAAACAATGTTTATTAACTAAATACAAAAATTAACTAAACTGGTTAATTAACGTACGTTGTTATTCAACGAAAAATGGAATTATATCACATATTGCTCCTTGATTGCAAAAATATTTCTCCCTGTTCTCTTTTCCGCCAAAGAAACTCCATCATGGAAATTACACGGTTGACCTTACGTCGGTTGGCGTGATGTCAGTTGAATGACGTCATAATACATCACACCTTAAAAAAAAAAAAGCTATGTTGTATCCATCCAAAATGCAACCAAAAAATAAGTTCATCCATTCTTACTTGACATAAACTTCTTTGTCAAAAAAAAAGAAACTCGCATTTTTTTTATTCCGTATGTTCAGAAGTAATTCAACCAAATGAACTAAATTCAAAGTGATTTTTCTTTTACGATTGAGTCACCACTTATCAAGGACAAGAGCCACTCAAGGATAAAGATTAATGAAACTGAAATGATGAAGGTGGAACATCTCAGTTCTGATCCCCAACATTTTTCGTGTGTGTCTTTTGGCATATATATATATATATATATATATATATAGGCCACTGCTGATAACGCCACTACCAATATCATGTGTTTCATTCTCTGCTTGTTCACGCCAATAATCATGCCGAATTCATGAAACTTCCTGACAAATCAAAATTAATATTCTGTATGATTTTTTACATTCTTTTCTTCATCCTGAGGAAGTCTTTGAATAAAGACGAAACGTTGATGAATAGATGAATCACATAGTTTTTTGCTTTCCGTTTTTCATTTTACATCCTAAAATAAGAAATTTGTTTTTTCTTTATTTTAGTTAATCGTAAATACTAAATAAAAAACATATATAAAATAAATTAATAAATATAAAGTGACCCCCTTCCTAATTAGGATAATTGTTAAATATTGGGTACAGGGATCACTATGTGATATAATTTTTTTCCTACAATAATTCACGTATTTAAAAAAAAAATAATAATAATGTTAGTTTTTACATAACATTGTTTCATTGTTCGATTATTTCACCGTCCTAAATTCTCTTTTCTTTTTATGCTTATTTTCTTAGTCAAACTTAGTTATCCCCCCTGCATTCGCAACACCGACTACATCAGCGCCGATGATTGCTTGCAGTGGTGTTCCCCAAGGCTCCGTGCTGGGTCCTATTCTGTAGTTAGTCGTAACATGCTCCTATTTGCAGATGACGTCGAATTAGTAGCTCGTAGAAGTGAAATTGCCTGGAAATGGTTCATTGAATGGCACTTATACCTCAATGGCGATAAATGTTGCCATATTGCAGTGGGTTCTTCAGACTTGACTTTTACACGGCTCAGCTCAAGAAGGCGAACGAGACAAAAGATCTTGGTCTTCTGGTCGACTCGTCTTCAAGCCATCGAAACATTGTATTCAGGCTGCAAACAAGGCAAGGAGCACTATTTCTCATCTGATGTTCTTTCTGCAAACTCTCTTCTGAAATATTTCTCCCTCGTCAGACCACTGTTAGAGTATGGTGTCCAGGCCTCTGCTCCATATCTAATACGTGATATCCAGCATTTGGAGAGAGTTCAACGACTGGCTGCTTGAATGGTGCAGGGATTACAGGATTTTCTCTACAAAAACTGACGCTTAACCCTTTCTTCCTTGATCATCTTATTTTGGCCTAAAATCTCCTTAATGGCCATTACGATCTCCGTCGGGATTTATTATTCATTGCTGCATCAGAAAAAGGTCTATGCGGACATTACCAGAAACTGTTTCCTCGCCGATTTTGATTGAACCGAAGGAGGGCAGCTTTCTAAATCAAGATAGGTAGTAAAAGTGCTACCAACACAGCAATTCGAGGTGAATCTGGACAAATGCTCGCCAACTGTAGCCTCTTCTGCATAAATTTCTACCCCTTTTCCCTCCATGGCAACTGAAGCTTGTCTTATTTTTTGCCAAATTTATTGAATTGAATTAAATATTGGTCTATTTTTTAGAATGTAACTTCCATCAACAACGACGTTTATAGTTTATACAAATAACCAGAAATTTTCTTGGTCGCTCTGTTACGTTTAAGTTTGAAATAGCATTTTCGTTGGTTTGTCACAAATTTTCATCTGAAACCGTGTAAATTGAATGCATACATCTTAAGAATATCCCTTCTTATTTGTTTGTTTTTTGTTTTGTTTTTATTCCCTTCCCCATGATTATTGCATTTCTACTCTGAAATTCCACCTGAAACCACCTTCTCATTTCACATTAAACCCAAATCATATTTTCCAATTAAGCAAACAAACACTTGCAATTATTTTGCATCTGATATTGGCACTTCTTCTTCTTTTTCTTCTTCTTCTTCTTTTTCTTCTTTTTCTTCTTCTTCTTCTTCTTCTTCTTCTTCTTTTCCTTCTTCTTCTTCTTCTTCTTCTTCGTTTTCTTCTTCTTCTTCGTTTTCTTCTTTTTCTTCTTCTTCTTTTTCTTCTTCTTTTTCTTCTTCTTTTTCTTCTTCTTTTTCTTCTTCTTTTTCTTCTTCTTCTTCATCTTCTTTTTCTTCTTCTTCTTCATCTTCTTCTTTTTCTTCTTCTTCGTTTTCTTCTTTTTCTTCTTCTTCTTTGAAGTTGCAAATCAAATGATTCAATTTCACAATCCAATGGCTAGAGTTTCCAATGGAAGCAAATGCACTCTCTCACCATCTTCAAATTGTCCCTTTCTACTCAATATTGCATTGCGATTATTTTCGTAAAACAAACATTCACACTTAAATAGAAAAAAACAAAACAAACATTCACACCTGAATAATAAAAAACAAAACAAACATTCACATTGAACAATCAAGATGACTTGAAATGAACAAATAAGAGAATCCACATTTAAACAACGAAATGCATTTTTACCCCAATCAAATAAAGCACATTGTCTCATCGCTGCAATGTTGCATCCTTGTGCTTGTTTTACAAGTACTTCAATGGAATGTGCTCCGATGAACTTGCTGCTCTGGTGCCCCCCTCCTCGACGTAAATACACTCGACCAACCCGAAAATCAGCCAAATCCCATCCATTCACTGTGGAGGTCCCAGATGCCGGAGAGCCTTCTACTCGAATAGCTTCTTTCCTCGAGCTGCCGGCTTTTGGAACTCCCTCCCTGCTCCCTGCTCCCTGTTTCCCGACTGTACCGACATGCAGAAATTTAAAACTAATGTGAACAAGCATCTAACTACACAGGTTCAAATCTAGGATGAACCCCTAAATTTTTCACCCTAATTCTCAGTAGCCCCTTATGTCTTGTTTGGGTTGAACTAAGTTACAAAAAAAAATTGGGGAACGCAATTTATTTTTGTTAACTTACATCCGATACTGTAATAATTCAATGAAACTATCAAAAAACAAAAAAACAAAAAACACAGCTAATAATTTGATAAAAAAAGAAAAAGAAAGAAACGGCATCATCATCATCATCATCATCATCGTCGTTATCGTCGTCGTCGTCACCATCATCATCAAGATCATTATCCCCACCATCATCATCACCATCACCATCGTCGTCGTCGTTATCATCGTCGTCATCATCATCATCATCGTCGTCGTTATCGTCGTCATCATCATCATCATCATCGTCGTCGTCACCATCATCATCAAGATCATTATCCCCACCATCATCATCACCATCATCATCACCATCATCATCATCGTCGTCGTCATCATCGTCATCGTCATCGTCATCGTTATCATCATCATCATCATCATCATCATCTTTGGTTTAACGTCCATTTTACATGTTGGCATGTGTTGGACGGCTGTTAGAAATTGACTTCCAAGCTAACCTATCTCTGGCCAGGTCTATATTTATCTCTCTTTCTCTCAAGTCCATCGTACACCTCAAGTCCTGCGTTACATACGACTCATCAATCGCCATGGTGAACGTCGTCATAAACAACACGTCTCCCACCCCCCCCCCCCCAACTTCTTTCCACGGCCGCTTGGTGTTAATGCCGCTGGTTCCACTGAAAATGCAGTCGGGTTAGGGTAGAAAGCATAAGCGAATGGAAGATCGTACAATGCAGTAAAAGGGTCAGCAAAGTTCATTAATGCATCGGGGAATAATCTTTATGACCATACAATGTCCGACATCTGACCCCCAAACACATCAGATTTGTATCACCCGGACTACTATGTGTGCAGCATTTATGAAAGGAAGACCAGTCAATATCAGACAATAACAAAACTCCACAGGATACCACCATTGTCAAGATAATATCTGAAATGGGTAAAAGAGAAACCATCTACTTCCGGTTCGGAATTTTTGAGGTGAGGGTTGATAATTTCTAGAATTTGGTATATTCGGACTACTGTTCTCATCTTGGGTGTTTTTATCACAACGTTTCGGCCGATGTAACTTCCAACCTTCTTCAGGTGTACTTTGTCGAACTCGGGAATCTTTCTGAAGGTTGAAGGTTCAATCCTCAGTGCGGGCGATACGAAGAATTGCGAATTACTGAAGACTTCTTCCCAGTCATGGCAGATGGAACGAGAGCATGCTACCCCCGTGGATTTAATAAAGGGTTCTGTTTGAAATTCTGTCCAGATTCCCGAGTCCGACAGAAAAATTCCCGAGTTCGACAAGGTACACCTGAAGAAGGTCGGAGGTTACATCGGCCGAAACGTTGTGATAAAAACACCCAAGATGAAAACAGTAGTCCGAATATACCAAATTCTACAAATCTACTCCCGGTTTTAAAATTGGAAATTGACAAGCGGTGTTTATCAAAAATTAGTTCCTCATCATTTTCGATCGCTTAGATTCCACAATCATCTACAGGGATTTCTCTGGTGCCGTCGAATAAAAGGCAATTTCTTTGGGAATATTCTGTATTGGATACGTTATTACTGTGATGTTTAATATGTGTACATTTTTGTTACATTTTTATTTATAAAAAAACTATTTGACTATTTAAAAAGTAAATTAAAGTATTTAAAAAATAATTTCAAATATAAACTATGTAAAAAGTATTTTCAAACAAAAAAAAACATTCCAATTATTAAAAAAAATAGTTAATAAACTATTTTTTTTTAAATATTTTTAAAATAAACTATTTAAAAACCCAAAAAGAAACAAAAGACATTTCAAATTATGAAAAGAAGTTTGATTTGATAAAAACATAAATAAAATTTCGAATTATAAAAAGAAGTTTGATTTGATAAAAAAATAAATAAAATTTCGAATTATAAAAAGAAGTTTGATTTGATAAAAAAATAAATAAAATTTCGAATTATAAAAAGAAGTTTGATTTGATAAAAAATAAATAAAATTTCGAATTATAAAAAGAAGTTTGATTTGATAAAAAAATAAATAAAATTTCGAATTATAAAAAGAAGTTTGATTTGATAAAAATAAATAAAATTTCGAATTATAAAAAGAAGTTTGATTTGATAAAAAAATAAATAAAATTTCGAATTATAAAAAGAAGTTTGATTTGATAAAAAAATAAATAAAATTTCGAATTATAAAAACCGGTTTGATTTTCTTATACGTTAATAAGAAAAAAAAATGGTGAAAACAAATTATTATTTGCCCCCCCCCCCCCAAACATCCGACCTAAAATATAATGGATAACAGTTTTTTGATAAACACCGCTCGTCTCCTTCCGATTCCAAAACCGGAAGCCATCACCAAGTGGACTATTGCTCTTTTACCCTAAAATAAATAAGGATTATTCGATTCACTGATGTCAGTGTTGCTAGTCATCAACGTTTGTTTTCTTAGAGCTTTTTTTATATATATACTTTAATGACACAAGATACATGCTAATATATACCTTAGTTCTGGGATTGAGTTATGTCTGAAAAAAATCCATTTTAATTCTTTTAATTAACCATTAATTGCAATCAACTGAACGTCACCCATCTTTCACTTAGTTTTCTATGTAGTTCTCTCATATAACTATAACTCTATGTTCATTCAACCACTCTATGTATTTCTCTCATATAACTATAACTTTATGTTCATTCAACCACTCTCTCGTAGATGTTAATGTCTCTGTGAGCATTTGAAGAAAAAAGTGCCTCTCTCTTTTCATCCAATTTACATAGTGGGTTCGTACAAACCACAAACACGTATGTAAATTAGATAGCAAAACAATAATAAGACTCTTTACTTCTATATTATGCATAAAGATAACATAGGAGTGAAGAGACTTATTATCTTTAGTTATGCAAGAAAAATTTATGAACAGATATAACGTCACAGTTTATGAATTTTCCAATGAAATCAAAATGGAACAAATAATGGTAGTGGTTCTGACCCAACGGGTCACGAGTACGTCTAATACTTTACTATTATCGCGGGGCTGCTTCCCAGATGACTACAACATGGTCGTTTTTGTTGGGATTATTCCCGTTAAAATGAAGGATGAAGACTGTAGTCCGCTGGAAGAAAAGTGGGTGGCATAAAAACGTGACTAGACAAGAACAGAGATAACAAACAACTTGGGTAGATGAAGAAAGGGTATTTATATGGATGAAAAAGAGAAGAAAGAAATAGAATGGATGAAAAAGAGAAAGAAATAGAATAGATGAAAAAGAGAAAGAAATAGAATAGATGAAAAAGAGAAAGAAATAGAATAGATGAAAAAGAGAAAGAAATAGAATAGATGAAAAAGAGAAAAAAGAAAGAGAATGTTGCTTGCAAAAGAAGTGCCTTTGTGGACTCACTGAAAATGCCAGTTGTTTTGTAACAGGATTCCTTCTGGAGATAAGGCTGTGAAGAATAGTTCAGAATATCAAGATGGCTTCTTTCGCTCAAATGGGCACTGCATACACGCTCGACTGAATTAGCCCTCATGGTGTGAAAAGACAGTGGCTACTGTCTTATCGGCTATAGGGCCCCCAGCAACGGGTGGTATAGCCAACTGCTGTAAAGACCGGAAAGCCTATTCATTATGACCTCATGTGTATTATATACGCTAAAAAAGCATGTGCCTGCTCCCACCTGCCGCAGCAGAGGAGAAACGATGTTGATGGCAGCAAGGTTGAAGAGAAGAGACCGATATTTTCAAAATAGGCGCTCTCCTGGGTTTTCTGCAGAAATTGAAGCAGTGGTCTGTGATTGGCTGATGTTCATCCAATCACAGGGCACTTAAAATTCACTGCACTTAATAATAATTCCAATATTTTTCAAGTCCAATGTAAACAAATTCCTGTTGAGCTGTCCTCTTAAATCATCAAATTCTGTCCAATTTGAACCATCGTTACCAATTGTCACGGTGTCGTCTCACCGTCCAGCTGACAAACTTATTAACCTTTATCCTCGAGTGGATTTTGGGCCTTGATAAGTGGTGACACTTTAGTAAAAAAAAATTTTTAGATAAAACAAAAATATCAAAGAGTTGGAATTGGGTTTTCATGTATCTTTATCTGTATAAGAACCGAAAAATATTAAATAAAAAAACGGAAAAATGAGCACGTAGAAGTTAAATTGAAAGTAAAAATCAGTTTTATTGTATTTTGCAAGAATCACCATAGCCCGTTGTGAAACTTTACCTGAAACAGGGGAGGTAAGTGTCCCTAATAATGTGAAAATCTCTCCCCCCTTTTCCCCCACGTTAAGAATGGCTTTAGGAATGATATATAATACATAAATACGATAAAACAGCAATTTTATGATAAAATTGATTTTTTCTTTTAATCGATCAGGAAGATAATTACGCAATTAAAAAACAAAAAAACAACAACTACATATATAAAATTAAATTTATTCCAATAAAACAAAATGAAATTAAATAAACGAAATAAAATTAATTTATTGCAATAAAACGAAATGTTCATATTCCCACTGGGTACCTTTTCCGTGCGAATTATCTGCTCTTGAATGATTTTTAAGAAAAAAGATGGACGCTTACTGAACGAATCGCTGTTATGATATGAAAAATGGAAAAATACTTGTAATTAAAGTTCTAGTGGATAATTTTTTCTACTTTTTTCTACAGTGAGTCAGAAAATAACACTGAATGAGTACATAATACTGTTTTTATAAAAAAATATTTTTTTGGTACGGCCACTCATCTGCATAAGAACCGTTTTGCCTGCTATTTAAGTATAGTCCAATGTAAACAAATTCCTGTAGAGCCGTCCTCTTAAATAATCAAATTCTGCCCAATTTCAACCATCGTTACTAATCATCACGGTGTCGTCTCACCGTCCATCTGACAAACTCATTAACCTTTATCCTCAAGTTGCCTTTGGGCCTTGATAACCGATGACTCGTTAGTAAAAAATTAAAAAAAATAAAAACCACTGATCTTGTGTTATATTTTACCATTGTGTTATATTTTACCATTGTGTTATATTTAACCATTATTAGTTGGTTAATGTGTACCGTTAGACTAGATTGTTTACCTGATGATCTAGAAACGTTTTATCCGTCATGCTCTAGGTTGACCCCTCCAAACCTTCTCCCATTTTTTTCAGTAGCCCCTTACGTCTACAGTGGCAGCCTGCCTTGTTTGGTGTGAACTATGTTAAAAAATAAAAATAAAAATTTTTAAAGTAGTGTTGGGACGATTGATCGAAATCGGAATCGGCAATCGAAAAAATTGGAACTTTAGGAAAAATTTCAGCCTTATTTCCGATTCCTTCTGGAACGATTCTTTTTATTTTTTATTTTTTGTTAAACTTAATTTTTCATTGTCATATTTTTTGGGTTATTCAATGTCGAATCTGGTCATTATAGTAAAAGTTTTTAAGCTTCAAGTTCTAAAAATAAAATAAAAAAGGGGAGGGAGAAAGGGAGAGGGGCTGTTGTTTTTGTTTTTGGTTTTGTAGAACATAATTAAGTTTTACAAAAAAACAAAAAAACAAAAAAAAACGTCAATGTAGGTGAATTTCGTCTCAGGGGATTTTTAAACTACCAGTAAAACTAAAATCTATAAATCATATGAACAGATTTAGGTAAAAATGGCACGATAAACACGGCCCGGTAAAAATGGCACAGGAAAAAATGGCACGAGTGGATAAATAGGAAAAATTGTACAATTAGATAAAAATTACACAATGATTTTATCAAAATCTTGGATACAATACATGAATGGAAAACATTAAGAAGTTTGTCAAATTAAAAAGAAAATTATATCTACATTAAAAAGTAGATGATAGCTTTCCGGTCCCTCCCCCCTCCCAAATTGACTTTTTACTTGTTTAGGTGATATGGCGATTTTAGAATCGGAATCGATAATTGTATTGGAATCAGGAATTTAGAACAGAATCTAAATTCCCGATTCCGATACAATCACAGATTCTGTTCATAATTCCCGATTCCGATACAATCACAGATTCTGTTCTAAATTCCCGATTCCGATACAATCACAGATTCTGTTCTAAATTCCTGATTCCGATACAATCACAGATTCTGTTCATAATTCCCGATTCCGATACAATCACAGATTCTGTTCTAAATTTCCGATTCCGATACAATCACAGATTCTGTTCTAAATTCCTGATTCCGATACAATCACAGATTCTGTTCTAAATTCCCGATTCCGATACAATCTCAGATTCTGTTCTAAATTCCCGATTCCGATACAATAACCAGCAAATTACGATATTGTGGTTTGGTGTAATTTATTTCTCTCGATAAAACAGGTACTTAACATGAAGGTTGCCAACATCCTTAATGAAAGTGGTGCTATGGAACCGACAAGATTCAAACAATGGCACACCGAGTCATCAATCTGCGCCAGTATCCACTTCGCCACTGTCACCTCACACTGGGCTAGTGTTCAGAAAAGATGGTGAAAATGTATAAATTATTTCGGTCATTTGTGGCTATAAAAGTCTCATAAAAATAAATGTTTGTAGGAATAATAATAATAATAAAAATAATAATAATTATTATTATTAGTAGTAGTAGTAGTAGTAGTAGTAGTAGTAGTAGTAGTAGTAGTAGTAGTAGTAGTAGTAGTATTATAAGATTTGGTTTAGTGTTATTGGCTCAGAAATGATTTAGAATGATCTCCCCTGATTTATACTAGCCAACGGAGAATGCATTTTCCTGCATCATCTGTGACTATAAAACTCTGATCTTCATAAATAAATGTTTGTAGGGATTATTATTATTATTATTATTATTATTATTATTATTATTATTATTATTATTATTATTATTATTAGATTTGGATTAGTGTTGTTGGCTCAGAAATTAGAGTGATCTCCTTTGGATCATATCCAAGTTATCTCCCCTTGCTAAAGAGAATGCACTCCCCTTGGGCCATCCATGACTATAAACGTCTCGTTTTCCTAACTAAATACTGGTAGGGTTGAACATGAGAGAAACGGAAGCAAAGTACATGAGACATTTCGTGTTGCTTCGTCGCTAGCATAAATGGTTGAATTTGACTATCTGACCTTTTCTAACATCCAATAGCGACGACTGGATGAATTCCAATAATTATCGTAGACTGACACCTTTAGGTAGAGAGGTCGAACACGGGGGGCATCGGGCGATGGCCCTCACATTCACATATGATGTCTACATAACTGCTAACTTCTCGCAGACACACAGAAAGTTCAACACTAATAAAGATAGGTAAACGGCTATTTCTTCGGATCCATTTGGTCGATAGTGCATCATCTGGACTTTGGATTGCCAGAAGAGAGGAGGGGTGTCTGCTGACGGGTCTTATTTCTACTTTTTTTACTGATGGGTTACCACTTATCGAGGCCAAAAAACACTCAAGGATAAGATGAATAATTATGAATACTACGAGAGGATTAGAATCATCGGTACTTGTCCAAATTAGGACCCAAGCTAAAATCGACTTGGTGTCGGTAGTTTCTGGATGTTTACGTAGATGGCTGGAAAAAGCCGAATGAAAAGTTGTTTGCCTGCGTTCAAAAAATCCAAAACGAGGCTGGATGTACAACTGGAAAAAATGTTGGTGCTTTTACAGATTAGGACCCATGCTAACTGTCGTTAGGGTTAGCGTTAGGGTTACGGTCAAAGCTAGCATGGGTTCTAATCTGTGAAAGTACCAAAATGTTTATTTTAACACATAAAATTTATTTTTTAAGAAAAATATCACTGAACAAGTGTAAAAACAGTGTTAGGGTTCGGAGTTAGGGTTAGGGGTTAGGGTTATAAAATGTTATTTTCTGTCTTAAAAAGGTTGTTTTTTCACTGAGCAAGTGTTAAAACGTGGTTGGAGTTACGGTTAAGGTTAGGGTTCATTAAAATTCATTATCGCTCTTGAAATGTTTTATTTTACTTGTTAGTCATAAGTAACGAACTATAACACGAGGTATAGATTTACCATGTTTATTGTTTCAGCCATATTGGAGAACTACACCGATATTAATACAAGGGGAAGAGAACTCTTATTAATTGAAGAGTTCATCATGTCACATCCCTCTTCTCAGATAGATGTTTTCGATTTGTATTGATTTATTTATTTTGTCTTTTATTTATACATTATGTAGTCCTTGTACTTGAGGGGGGTTCGCCGTGTTCTTGTGGGTCGTTGGTTTGCCTCCACTGGTTGTCTTTGGTTGGCTGATGGAATTTCTCTGTCGTCGATATTAGATAGAGTGTCGATTTCTGATGAGTTTGTGTGTTGTTGGGGGAGTGATGTTATATTGTCCCAACTGGTATTTTGGGCGGATGCGTTGATAGCTGTTTGTCTCTGAGGGTTGTACAACTCTAGTAAGTGTCGTCTGTTGCGCCTCAGTAGCCTTCCATCTCCTTGCATCTTGACAATGTAGCTGCGTGGTTCTGTGCATCTGTCGACCACTGTCGCCGGTTGCCAGGTGTCATCCTCCTGTAGGACTGACACTTTTCCACCAATAGTTAATTCTGGGAGATCTCTTGCGCTCTTGTTATAATATTGTTGTTGTTTTTTGCTTTTGCTGCACAATCTTTGTCTGATCTCCTTATCCTTTGGGGTATATGAATTTAGCAAGGTTGGTATCCTTGTTCTTATTTTCCTATTGTATAGGATTTCTGCCGGGGATGGTAACTGGCTGTCAAGTGGGGTTGATCGGAGGCATAGAAGGGCCATTTGACAATCCATTCTAGATTGTTTGGCTTTTGTGAATGTTCTTTTTACAGTTTGGACCATTCGTTCTATGAACCCGTTTGATTGTGGGTACCTGGGGCTTGATGTGATGTGAGTGAATTCCCACTCTGTGGCAAAATTGTGGAATTCGTTGGAGACAAAATATCTTGCATTGTCTGTGTATAGCCTTTCAGGTATGCCATGAACAGCGAATATTGCTTTGAAGTATTCTATGCAATTTAAGCTTGTTGTGCTTTTCAGCGTCTTGACAAAGGGCATTTTGCTATATTGATCAGCAATCAGTAGGAATTGTTGATTGTTAAAATCAAAAATATCTGCAGCAACATACTGAAACGGTCGTGTTGCATGTTCTTTGATAATCATAGTTTCCTTTTGATTTTTCCTTTGATATTCTCTGCAGATCTCGCATGTCCTTACTAGCTCCTCTATGTCCTTGGACATTCCTCTCCAGAATACACTATTTTGTGCCTTGAGTTGACATTTTTCGATGCCTTGGTGAGCATCGTGGATCCTCATTAATACCATCTGTTGCATACTTTTGGGTATGACTATGGATTGCCCCTTTGTGATCATACCATCTTGTACGGATAGGCATTCTTTCAGTGACCAATAATTTCTAATTATCTTAGGAGTATTTTTTACGTCATCTGGCCATCCATTTAGTATCATCTCTTTAAGTGTTCTGAGTTCGTCATCTGCTTCAGTTGCATTTTGTAGTTCGGTCTGTTTCTGAGCTGTAATGTCAACAGTGTGTATGTTTACATCAAGCTCGATTTCCTTACCTAATGTTGGTTGATTTCTTGACAAGTAGTCTGGGATACACATTTCTTTTCCTGGTTTATATTTTATCTGTGCATCGTAAGGTTGCAATCTTAATAACATTCTTTGCAGTCGTGGGGGTGCCTGCGCTATATTCTTATTCTGAATGTTTTCTAGTGGCTTGTGGTCTGTTTCCACTATTATTTCTTTTCCATATATGTATGTGTGGAATCTCTCACATCCGAATACTACTGCTAGTAGTTCACGTTCTATATTTGCATAACGTGATTCCGTTTCAGTCAGACTCTTGCTCGCGAAGGCAACAACTTTGTTGTTGTTAATGAGTGTTGCACCCAGTCCTATCATGCTTGAATCTACTTGGATAGTTGTGTCTGCATTGGGATCAAAATATGCTAGACAGAGTTTTTCGTGGATGTGATCTTTTATCGTTCGGAACGTCTTGTCGTGCGTCTCGTTCCACTGATACTCTGCATCCTTTTTAAGTAGTGACCTCAGTGGTGCTGTTTTGGTGCTGAGATCTGGTATAAATGGGCTTAGGTATTGTATCATACCTAAGAATTGTTGGAGTTCTTCCTTGTTGGTTGGTGCTGGTTTCGATTTTATTTTATCGCATTTGTCGGGGTCTGGGTGAGATCCGTTCTCGTCCCAGATGAGACCATAAAATTTTATTTGTTTTTGCCTGATGGTGCATTTCTCTTTGTTGAAGACTAGACCATATTTTCGGGCAGTGTCCATTGTCTCTAACAGGTTTTGATCATGCTCCTGTATTGTTCTGCCATACATGCATATATCATCTGATATACCTATGGCTCCTTTGCATGGTTCCAATATTTGGTCCATTTTTTGTTGGAAAATGTCTTGCGACATCTTTAGGCCAAACGGACATCTCAAATATCTGTATCTCCCGAACGGAGTGTTGAAACAGGTGAGTAAGCTTGATTCCTCTTCAAGTTGTATTGCCCAGTAGCCATGTTTTGCATCCAGTTTCGAAAAGTGTTTGGCACCTGTCAATTTGTGTGAAATTTCTTCTAGTGTTGGCGTTTTATGGTGTGTCCTTATTATGTATTTATTTAACGGTTTGGGGTCTAGACAAATCCGTAGGTTTCCATTTTTCTTTCTGCTGCATGCGATGGCGTTGACCCATTCTGTGGGCTCTGTAACCTTTTTTATTACACCCAGGTATTCCATTTTGTGTAATTCTTGTTTTAGTTCGTCTCTGAGGTGCACTGGGAACTTTCTTGGCGGTTGTACTACCGGTATTGCATCTTCGGTAAGATGTATTTTTTGAACGCCTTGGAATTTCCCTATCCCTTGGAATCTGTCAGGGTATTCCTCAGCGAGGTTTTCCATATTTTCAATTTGTTTTGGTGAGTGCCCTTTTGTTATGCTGCAGTTGACGGTTACTAAACCTAGTCGGATGCTTGGTCTTAGGCCCAGTATGGTTACATCGCTATCACACACGAAAAATTTTTCTCTGATAGTTGCAGAGTTTTTGTGTTTGATCTTTAAAATTATTGCTCCATAATGGTTTATCTTCGTACCATTCGCAGCCCACAAGGTAGTTAACTCTTGTTTTTTATGTCCATGAGTTAGTTCCCTTTGACCATTCGTTTGTTTATTTATTTTTCTGTCGCCATTTTGTGGATACATTTTTTTATAGATTCTAACAGGTAGAATATTTCCGTTTGCCCCTGTGTCGACCTTCATTTTTATTTTGTGTTCGTTATTTTCTGTATCCTCACAGTCTATGTTCGCGAAAATTTCTTCACGGTCGTCGTTCTCTGCATTTATTGCATATAGGTATAGATCGTCGTCTTGGTCTGTTTCGTTGTCTTCCTTTGACGTTGTATTTATTCTTTTTTTTTGGAAACTCTGCTTTTTGTATCCGTTTGGGGGGTTTTGTTTTTTAGCTTTATATGAGCTATTTTCTTGCCTTATTTTGTTTTTGCAAGAAGTATCTCTCGAGTCTCTCCGGCCTTGCATATTTGTTAGGCAGTATTCCTCGAAGTGGTGTAAACCGTTGCACCTTCTGCACGTTTTGTTGAAGGCGTAGCAGTCTTCTTTCCTTTTCCTGTGGTGTTTACCACATCTCGTGCAGGGTTTGTTTTTCACGGATACTTCGTGATACACCCCATTTCTCCCTTCGTTAGCGTCCTTGTATCGAGAGTTATCTTTTGTTGTGATTTCATATGCTCTAACGCTTTCTATGGCTGATTTGAGGGTTAGGTCTGGTTTTGCAATTAGGTTTCTTCTTTCCTCAGCGCTCCTGAGCCCTTTAATAATTTGTTCTAAGATGCGTTCGTCTTTATTATTTCCGAAGTCACATCTGTCGGCTTTAGTTTTGAGCTTGACTAGGTAGTCGTCCACTGTGTCTTCATTTTGTCGCATTGACGTGAATTCCAAACGTTCGACCCATTTGTTTGGTTTTTGAATCATGTGGGATTCGAATATTAAAAATATATTCTCGGAGTTTTCTTTCTGCTCATTTGTAAGCTGAGCATTTTTTTAAAGTTCACGACCTTTTGGTCCGGTGCTGAGCAAAATGTAGTTGTATTTCAACTTTTCTTCAACATTGTTGATTATGAAATACGAGGACATAAAATCCACCCATTCGCTGTATGCCTCGTGCTTGTTCTCGTTCGACCAGTCTAGAACGGGTAATGTTATATTTGAAGACGCCATTTTTTTTTTTTTTTTTCGCGCTTCCTTTGTTTTTTCTCGTTTTAGAAAGAAGGAAATTCTTTTTTTTTTTTCAATTTACTCACTGTGTGAGGTTATCTTGATTCTTTTCTGTGACTTCTCGTCCGTCTGGTTTCTTTTACCGCTGCCACCATGAAATGTTTTATTTTACTTGTTAGTCATAAGTAACGAACTATAACACGAGGTATAGATTTACCATGTTTATTGTTTCAGCCATATTGGAGAACTACACCGATATTAATACAAGGGGGAGAGAACTCTTATTAATTGAAGAGTTCATCATGTCACAGCTCTGATCAATTTTTATTTCCAATTAGTGAATTTCGCGATTCAAACAATTAAAATGTTAACTTGTCGTCAACTTATTTTCTCGCATTCTGATTGGATAAGCATTTCGACATTTTCCGGCTGTCTACATAAACATCCGGAAACAAGCAACGCAAAGTCGATTTTAGCTTGGGTCCTAATCTAGAGAAGTATCGAATCATCTAGTCTAGAGTCAATGCTGTTTTTGTTTTTTTGTTTTTTTTTACATGGTTCACCCCAAACAAGGCAGGATGCCACTGTAAACGTAAGGGGCTACTGAGAAAAAAGGAAAAGGGGGGGAAGGATTGGTGGTTCAGCTTAAATTGGGATCTGAGCAGCGAGGTGTCTGTTTACATTAGTTTTAAATTTCTGCATGTCAGTACTGTCGGGGAAACAGGGGGCAGGGAGGGAGTTCCAGAGGCCAGCAGCACGAGGAAAGAAGCTATTTGAGTAGAATGCTCTCCGGCATCTGGGGACCTCCACAGTGAATGAGTGAGATTTAGTAGAATGTCGAGTTAGTCTAGTGAATTTACGTCGAGGGGGCACCAGAGCAGCACACTCATCGGAGCATAATCCATTGAAGTACTTGTAAAACAAACACAAGGATGCTACATTGCGGCGATGGGACAGGGGCTGGAGCTTAGCTGACAGTGAGGGACCTATTAGGTTGACTACTCTTTTTTGAACTTTGTCAAGGAGGAAGAGACTAGTAGATGATGCACCAGCCCAGATGTGGCAACAATACTCCATGCATGGGCGAATGGTGGCTTTGTAGAGATACAGGATAATGTCAGGTGTAAGGAGTCCACTAGCACGGTAGAGGGAGCCAACCTTCTTTGCGGCAGCCTTGGCAATGTCTTCAATGTATGTGTTCCAATTCATGTTACCTGTGAAGGTTAGGCCAAGGAGTTTGAATGATGAACTCTCAGGTAGGGTGTTATTTGCCATGGCAATCGGTGGTTGGAGAGGCTTCTTGTAGTTGTTGAAGGAAAGGAGCTTTGTCTTTGCGGCATTAAAAGTCACCAACCATTTATGGCCCCAATCCACTACAGCCTGGAGGTCACTTTCTAAGGATGCAGCCATTGCCTCAGATATGATCGCGTCCGTTTTGCCAACATGGCGAGAGTAAAGCGTGGTGTCGTCAGCAAATAAACCGATCTCAGACACTATGTCATCAGGGAGATCGTTTATATAGATCAGGAACAACAAAGGTCCAAGAATAGATCCCTGGGGCACACCAGCATTTATGTCATGTTTCTTAGATGAACGGCCATCGAGGACAACCTGGATTTTTCTTTTGTTTAGGAAGGATCTAATTATATTAAGTAGTTGCCCAGTAATACCGTATGAGCGTATTTTCAGGAGAAGCCCTTTATGCCATACCTTGTCAAAGGCCTTGGATATATCAAGCGCTACTGCCCTAGCTTCACCTGCCTTGTCGAGAGTATGATACATGCGTTCAGAGATGACCGTTAGGATGTCTGCAGTAGATCGTGCTTGTCTAAACCCATACTGGCGGTCGGATAGAAGTTTAGCATTAACTAAGTGACGTACTATCGCTAGATTGATTAAGGACTCAAAGATTTTGGCAAAGATCGGCAGTAGACTGATTGGGCGGTAGTTCTGAGGGTCGGTTCTATTCCCAGTACTCTTGTAGACTGGTACCACAGAGGCAATTTTCCAGCTATCGGGGAAGCAAGATTCGGCTAGGCATTTGTTGTAGAGTTTGGAGAGAACAGGGGCCAGTTCAGCAGAGCATTTCTTTATTGCTATTACAGGTATAAGATCAGGCCCACAAGCTTTAGAGGTGTCAAGGCTTTTTATAATGTCTCTGACATGGGATGGGGTGATGACCAGGTTATCAAGTGTGGCTTCAGTCCGCAATGGTAATTCAGGGAGAGGGTGGTTACCCGAGTCTAAAGTAGAGTTAGAAGCGAAACGCTGTGCGAGTAGTTCAGCCTTATCAGTGGCCGTGCAAACGACATCATTGTGGTTTGAAAGTGGGGGAATCGTAGATTGACCATTATTCACTACACTATTGTAGATTTTCCAGAAATCGCGAGTACCTAGTTTCTGTGACTGGATGCGTTTTTTTGTTAACTCATTATACCTTCTCTTCGCTTCGCCTATCACAGCCTTGCAATTGTTTCTTGACTCTATAAACTTATTTCTATTAGTAGCTGACTTATTGCGGCCGAATTTACGGAATGCTTGTTGCCTCTCAGAAATGGCAGCTGCACATTCCGAAGTGAACCATTGAGGAGAGTGGGGCTTGCTAAAGAATTTTCGCATGGGGACATAGGCTTCAATGCCTGCTTTGACCCATTCAGTTAATTCATTTGCACACTGGTTGGCAGGGAGTAAGAAGGTTTCCCGCCATGGGGCGTCACTGATGTGGTCTCTGATTGACTCAAAATCAGCTTGCTCGTAGTATCTTGTTGTTTTGAGCAACGGTTCATCAGCTTTTGGACGACTTTTTAGTGTGATATGTATCATTAGCACAATGTGATCAGCATTCCCGAGTGGTCTATGAGCTTTCGTCACACAAGCCTCGGGTATTGAGGTCAAGAAGAGGTCTAGAAGTGAGGCTTGTTGATCCACACGATCGGGGATGCGGGTCGGAAAATCAACAGTCTGAGAGAGGGAGTGAGCTAAGGAGAAATTATACGTAGAGTTGCCGGCTGCGTCAGTAAGGCTGGAGAATCCCAACCAGTCGCGGTGGTGGGCATTAAAATCCCCAAATACATGTATCTGGGCATGCGAGTCAATTAAGAGTGCTCTATCTATGCTTTCAGAGACAGAGTTTAGCAGAGTACAGTCCTGGGACGACGGGGAGCGATATAGGAAATATAAGTAACTAACGTTGTGATGTAAAGTCAATCTAAAGCACATGTAGTCGTAGTCATCTGATTCTAACCCATGTTCTCTAGTCAGGGGGAGGGTGTTCCGAACATAAACTCCTAGCCCGTGCATGTGTTTGTCAGAGTCTTTACGGTAGAGTGGGAGGTAGTCAGTCATGTCAAAGTGGTGAGAAGAGATTGAGGATTGGAGGTTAGTTTCACTAAGAGCTAGGATATCCGGGGAGTTTGTCAGGAGAAAGGTTTCTACGTCGTTGATGTTGGTTCTAAGTCCCCGGATATTTGAGAATGCAAGCCTCAAGGGCGGAGGCGAAAGTGTTGTTTGGGTGTCTGGTTTAGGTTTGATTTTATTTCTTTGTAATGGCATGTTTGATTTGATTATAGAGTGGATTGGCCAAGGTGGGTACTTGCTTGGTGCCAATAAGCTCACACAACCAGTCCATTAGTCACGACCTGGTCCATGGGGGTTGTGGCCTCGGGAAAGCCCACCGTAGATAATTGCAGGGTCCCTTTCCATGCGCGACATGGCACATACGTTATCAAGACTAAAAACCACTCGAGGATAAGCGTTAATGATATAAATGGATTGTCAGTTGAATGATGAAGAATATTATGAGAGGATTTTTTATACTAATGAGTCACCACTTATCAAGGCTAATAGCCACTCGAGGATAAGGGTTAATGAGATGGATGGATTGTCAGTTGAATGATGAAGAATATTATGAGAGGATTTTTTATACTAATGAGTCACCACTTATCAAGGCTAATAGCCACTCGAGGATAAGGGTTAATGAGATGGATGGATTGTCAGTTGAATGATGAAGAATATTATGAGAGGATTTTTTATACTAATGAGTCACCACTTATCAAGGCTAATAGCCACTCGAGGATAAGGGTTAATGAGATGGATGGATTGTCAATTGAATGATGAAGAATATTATGAGAGGATTTTTTATACTAATGAGTCACCACTTATCAAGGCTAATAGCCACTCGAGGATAAGGGTTAATGAGATGAATGGATTGTTGAATGATGAAGAATATTATGAGAGGATTTTTTTATACTAATGAGTCACCACTTATCAAGGCTAATAACCACTCGAGGATAAGGGTTAATGAGATGAATGGATTGTTGAATGATAAAGAATATTATGAGAGGATATTTTATACTAATGAGTCACCACTTATCAAGGCTAATAGCCACTCGAGGATAAGGGTTAATGAGATGGATAGATTGACAGTTGAATAATGATGAATATTATGAGATGATTTAAAATCTACACATACCACCCACTCAAAACAACAGTCGACTCAGAAAACAGCAATTCTTCCCCTTTGTCAGAAACATCAGACAGGGTGGAGCAAGTGTTACTTGATAAAGACCGAAGAGTACAAGAGTCGAAACATTGTGAAATTGCAACAACCAAGATAAGAAAGATAGTCCGAAGCATGCAAATATCATTACCTTATCTAAAAAGTACTAAATGGGTGACCATTTGGGAATGTATGTGCTCTCTGCTTATCTCGGCATTGTTTCCTGTCGTCTGGAATTGCTTGCCATTGGAATCAAGCAGTGCCATCTCAGGAAAAGTGTTGTTAGGAATTGTGCAACCCTTGCTTCACAATTACACGCGCAGCCAGACCCTTACAGGGGTGTCCATAGTCTCTCTAGACTGAACGGAGGGCTTGACATATATATATATATATATATATATATATATATATATATATATATATATATATATATACACCACAATATCCATTAATGATCCCTCAAGATTATATCATACCGCTAAGGCTCTAAAATCAACACCGCCCGGACGACCTATTGTTTCGGGCATCGAAACCCTCACTGAACACATCTCGGGATACATAGACAGTATCCTCAACCCCCTGTTGACAAACATCCTCAGCTACCGGAGGGCTTTGACTTTTGATCTAAAAAAATATCGTTCTATGTGAAAATACAACATCAGCATTACTCTGGAGGCCTCCTTAGTTTTATTTGGTGTCCTCAAAATGATAGAGCCGCTTTTAACGGTAAAAATATTTACTATTTGAACCGTTACTGCACTCGTGCATTAATCCGGTCCGAACATTTTAAATTTCATCAAACTTTTATTCGTTAGAAAATTGCCATCTTATATACATGTAGATTTTGTTCGTCCGTCACAATTTTTTTTTTTTTAACCCAATAAACACATTGCAGAATTTGCCTAATTTCGAAATATCACGGATCTTAACCGTTTTTAGAAATGGAGAATATTGCCATCTTATATACATGGAGATTTTGTTCGTCCGTCACAATTTCTTTTTTTTTTTTTAACCCAATAAACACATTGCAGAATTTGCCTAATTTCGAAATATCACGGATCTTAACCGTTTTTAGAAATGGAGAATATTGCCATCTTATATACATGGAGATTTTGTTCGTCCGTCACAATTTCTTTTTTTTTTTTTAACCCAATAAACACATTGCAGAATTTGCCTAATTTCGAAATATCACGGATCTTAACCGTTTTTAGAAATGGAGAATATTGCCATCTTATATACATGGAGATTTTGTTCGTCCGTCACAATTTCTTTTTTTTTTTTTAACCCAATAAACACATTGCAGAATTTGCCTAATTTCGAAATATCACGGATCTTAACCGTTTTTAGAAATGGAGAATATTGCCATCTTATATACATGGAGATTTTGTTCGTCCGTCACAATTTCTTTTTTTTTTTTTAACCCAATAAACACATTGCAGAATTTGCCTAATTTCGAAATATCACGGATCTTAACCGTTTTTAGAAATGGAGAATATTGCAGTAATTGTAGATAATAAATTTCCAACAAATAAAATGGATGCCATGACCGGAAATCGAAACCGAAACCTGAGGTTCTACCAACTAAGCTATTCTGACTTTCTTATAAATAGAGCTTAAAAAATTACCGTAACAAAATAATTATAGCTTTGGCATGACGTCATAGATGTTGTAAACTGTTTTCCTCCTACCTACAACCTTGGTCTTTTCAAGACTAAGGCCAATAGGCATCTCTTGTCTTTGCGATAATCATCTTTCGTTCTTGTTAGCTCATTACATCAAGTGGCTTCATGCCTTGTCTGGAGCGATTTCCATAAAAAAAAAAATAATAATAACGCGAGCAGGAAAAAGTATATGAGCAAAGAAAATAAATTTAATTTTTTCTTCCTAATAACATGGAACAACGCTAAAATAAAATGGCTATTCAGAACGAAATATTGATATTGTATGATGAAGGCTATTTAGGTCTAACGTCGAATGTCGTCCGACTTAAATTTATAGAGAATAGAATAGAATAGATAGAAGATAGAAACCGCAGAATAGAAGAGTTTATGTATCAGTGTACTAGATCTGGGGAGGGGGGGGGGCTGAGGGGGGGGGCTGAGGGAGGGGGGCTATGGACACTAATACTGACACTAGTCACAATAGTCAGTTTAATTAAAAGTCAATAAATGCTGATTGTGACGAGGCCGACCAACATGGAAGTTGTTCGACAAAACCTTTTGAATGCTGCGTGGGAAATCTCGGCTTGACACAATCATTATCAAGCCTATCCAAACTGATATTAAAATGTGACATTGGCAGACAGTTTCTAACTGGATTTTGATCTGAGGTTTTCGATGTATAATAAACAACTTTTGGGGGGGGGGGGAGAGAGGGGGGATGCGACCTTGCATCTCTATGAAAAGCTTCGTCCGTTGGTCCGCCTGTCGGTCTGTAGGGTCATTATTTACTCCTCCCCAGGAGTTAGGCACAAGGCCAGTTTTATCTTACTCCCACAAGTAAGATGTGACCCAAGATCGGGTCGAGAAAGTGGGGTTTGAAAAGCCAGCGCTCGAGAGGTGAGCACTCTGGCCATTTAAAAATTGCCTGGGCAGCCCCGTCGGCATTCCCCGGATGGGGCGCCTCAGGCAGTAAGCAATGAACTTACTCCTCCCCAAAGAGGGGAGGCAAAGCCTGGGAGGGTGGACCTCCTAGAACTGCACAGGACAGGCGTGCAGTATCCATCGGAACAGATACTACACTTTGATCTTAGCCAAAAGGTGTCGGTCTGTAGGGTCTGTCACAGCATTTTCATCGCTAATGCGCATAATCAATGGCTGCATCTGATTTCAGATGCATCGAAGGATCTCTGTGGGTCCCTATTTACTTGCCTCCCCACGAGGACAGAGTTGGGCACGAGATCGGTTTTTAATGTGGGAAAAGTCCAACTCCCCAAAAAGGGACACTCTGGATTGGGACAAAAATTTTTTAAAATTGCCTCAGACTAGGATTTCTCTTTCACTGACCGAGGACAGAAAAGATGAAGTGTAGCATCAAAACAGATACTACACTTTGCACCTTGTTAAAGTCAATCAATCTCTCAGACTTAAGTTTGAAAGAACGTTTTCGTTGGTCTGTCATTCTTAAATTTCAAATAGCGTTCTTGTTGGTCTGACACACATAAGTTTGAAATGGCATTAAGAATATTGGATTTTTGTTTTATTTTGGTGTCACGCTTTTTAAAAATTTTTGTTTATTTTAACATAGTTCACCCCAGACAAGGCAGGTCGCCACTGTAGACATAAGGGGCTACTGAGAATTAGGGTGTAAGTTTAGGGGGTCATTTTCAGTTGAGAGCTGTGCAGCGAGATAAACTCCGCCAGAAACAAAAACAATTCTGATTCAGAATAAAGTACGTCCATATAAAAGGGATGGAATTAACTGATTAGTAATTAACACCAACAATCGACAAGAATTACTTTCATAATTATTAAAAAGAATATAAATTTACTGTAACTAGCAAATGTATGTTCCCTCTGGTTGCATATTTTTGCTAGGCTACCGCGTAACCCCCTTCTCTCTCGCTGTCTGCGAGAGGATGTTCCTATTTACTTGTTTAGAATCATATAATTGTTAAAAAAAAAAATTACATATAATACATATTTAAAGCTTAATAAATCGTTTTGGCACATTAAAAGAATTTCCAACGCTATTGATAATGTTTACCCATTTATTTTTTTATTCTTTAGTATCGTTTATGCTTGGATTCATGTTTTGAAACATGACGTAAATCATAAATCTATGACGTCACGCCAAAGCTATAATTATTTTGTTAAGATAATGTTTTAAGATCTTTTTATGCGAAAGTGTGAATAGGTCAGTTGGTAGAACGTCTGACTGATCATCGCAAGGTTTCGGTTTCGATTTCCGGCCAAGGCATCCGTTTTATTTATTGGGAATTTATTATTAACTATTGATGCAATATTTCCCATTTCTAAAAGTAGTTGATATCCCTGATATTTCGAAATGAGACAAATTCTGCAATGTATTAATTTTTTTTTTTAATTATTTTTTTTAAATTATTTTTTTTTTAAATTAATTTTTTAAAATTATTTTTTAAAAATTATTTTTTTTTAATTATTTTTTTTAAATTATTTTTTTTTAAATTATTTTTTTTTAATTATTTTTTTAAAATTATTTTTTTAAAAATTGTGACAGACAAAATCCCTATTTATATAAGATTCAAATAAATATTTCCTGTTATTTTCATTTTACTTCAGTCGAAGTTCTCAGAAATCAAGGGCCCCCTCCTGGGGCTAACACTTGATCTCTATATGAGATACATTGATATCCGAGTGTTCAATCAAGATTCTTCTCTACCTCTAAAACGATGAGTCAATAAAGAAGTTAAGAACATTAATTTTCTTCTCCCATATTGACCAGTTAATTATGTTATAGTATATCTTCCTTTTCGTCCATTGGTCTTACCGGATTCCAGGACAAGAATTCATCTAGTCTGGTGGAGTATCCAGCTTAGTGCTGTTACTTCTCGTATAAGCCGGTGTGGGGTAGCCATACCGGGAGAATCTTATTTGTGCTTTGAATACTATGTTATTTTGAATATTCCATTAAAGTTCTCCTTTATTTCTCCAACGTTAAGTCAATAAAGAAGTGAAGAACATTAATTTTCCTCTCCCCAATTGACCAGTAAACTATGTTGTAGTATATCTTTCTTGTGGTCTTTTAGTCTTACAGGACAAGAATTCATCCAGTCTGGTGGAGTATCACTTACTAGAGGCAACATCACTCGGAGAAGGTGCACCGTTCCTCTTATAAGCCAGTGTGGGTTAGCCATACCGAGGGGATCTTATTTGGGCTTTGAATATTATGTTATTTTGAATATTTAGTCAGCGTTTACTTGTAGGGTGAAGTATCCTCATATCATGCTGTCTTGACAAACCCCTGTACAGGGGCACCTTAGACACTCAAGGTAAATGTCTAGTAGGTTATTCAAACTCTTTGTGTGTGAATGGTGGGGTACGGGGGTAGTTTATTGTATTTCTGGAAGTTTTCACTTCCCTTAGGCTCGTGTGAGGTTTTTTCTATAATTTTGCTCTCTTTTCCATTTAGAATTACCTGTGGGTGGTTAGCATTCGTTGGTTTCTGCATTCAAGGATTTTCCTTAAGATTTCGGTTGTTTTCAGCAATGCTGTTCATTGTATGGTCTCAATCTTCCCTTTTATTCCAATTTCTCATAGGTTTTTTTTACAGGTGTTTCGGGACTCTTCTTCCTCCTCCTCCTCGTCCTCCTCCTCCTCCTCCCTCTTCTCCTATTATTATTATTATTAATATTAATCTTATTATTATTATTATTATTATTATTATTATTATTATTATTATTATTAATAATAATGATAATAATATTTTTTATATAAAAATGTTAAAAATAATCTTTATTCTCTTAAAAACTAAACAGAAAAAAAATAACTATGTTCTAGTTTATATTTATTGTGGTCTTTTCTGAATTTTGCTGGATTCCATGGCCAAAATTCATCTGGTCTGGTGGAGTATCTAGCTTGGGGAAGCTACACCATTCCTCATATGAGCCAGTGTATAGTCGTATCGAGGGGATCTTATTTGGGCTTCGAATACTATGTTATTTTGGATATTTGGTCAAGGTTTACTTGTAGGATGAAGTATCCTCATGTCAGGTTGTCCTGACAAACCCTTGTACAGAGAGACTGGAGGCGGTGTCTAGTAGGTAATTCTAACTCTCCTATTTCCTATTGTAGTTTGAAATGTGTACAAAGAAACCATTTCAATATTCCTAGTATTTGAAATTTCATTGAACTTCTTACATTTCAATATTCCTAGCGTTTGAAATTTCATTGAACTTCTTACATTTCAATATTCCTAGCGTTTGAAATTTCATTGAACTTCTTACATTTCAATATTCCTAGCGTTTGAAATTTCATTGAACTTCTTACATTTCAATATTCCTAGCATTTGAAATTTCATTGAACTTCTTACATTTCAATATTCCTAGCATTTGAAATTTCATTGAACTTCTTACATTTCAATATTCCTAGCATTTGAAATTTCATTGAACTTCTTACATTTCAATATTCCTAGCGTTTGAAATTTCATTGAACTTCTTACATTTCAATATTCCTAGCATTTGAAATTTCATTGAACTTCTTACATTTCAATATTCCTAGCGTTTGAAATTTCATTGAACTTCTTACATTTCAATATTCCTAGCGTTTGAAATTTCATTGAACTTCTTACATTTCAATATTCCTAGC
The DNA here is from genome assembly GCA_963556195.1 of Sepiola atlantica. Classification (NCBI taxonomy): domain Eukaryota; kingdom Metazoa; phylum Mollusca; class Cephalopoda; order Sepiida; family Sepiolidae; genus Sepiola; species Sepiola atlantica. Next base: position 3,260,020 of record OY744526.1, read on the forward strand.
GTTTGAAATTTCATTGAACTTCTTACATTTCAATATTCCTAGCGTTTGAAATTTCATTGAACTTCTTACATTTCAATATTCCTAGCGTTTGAAATTTCATTGAACTTCTTACATTTCAATATTCCTAGCGTTTGAAATTTCATTGAACTTCTTACATTTCAATATTCCTAGCGTTTGAAATTTCATTGAACTTCTTACATTTCAATATTCCTAGCGTTTGAAATTTCATTGAACTTCTTACATTTCAATATTCCTAGCGTTTGAAATTTCATTGAACTTCTTACATTTCAATATTCCTAGCATTTGAAATTTCATTGAACTTCTTACATTTCAATATTCCTAGCGTTTGAAATTTCATTGAACTTCTTACATTTCAATATTCCTAGCGTTTGAAATTTCATTGAACTTCTTACATTTCAATATTCCTAGCGTTTGAAATTTCATTGAACTTCTTACATTTCAATATTCCTAGCGTTTGAAATTTCATTGAACTTCTTACATTTCAATATTCCTAGCGTTTGAAATTTCATTGAACTTCTTACATTTCAATATTCCTAGCGTTTGAAATTTCATTGAACTTCTTACATTTCAATATTCCTAGCCTTTGAAATTTCATTGAACTTCTTACATTTCAATATTCCTAGCGTTTGAAATTTCATTGAACTTCTTACATTTCAATATTCCTAGCCTTTGAAATTTCATTGAACTTCTTACATTTCAATATTCCTAGCGTTTGAAATTTCATTGAACTTCTTACATTTCAATATTCCTAGCGTTTGAAATTTCATTGAACTTCTTACATTTCAATATTCCTAGCGTTTGAAATTTCATTGAACTTCTTACATTTCAATATTCCTAGCGTTTGAAATTTCATTGAACTTCTTACATTTCAATATTCCTAGCGTTTGAAATTTCATTGAACTTCTTACATTTCAATATTCCTAGCCTTTGAAATTTCATTGAACTTCTTACATTTCAATATTCCTAGCCTTTGAAATTTCATTGAACTTCTTACATTTCAATATTCCTAGCGTTTGAAATTTCATTGAACTTCTTACATTTCAATATTCCTAGCCTTTGAAATTTCATTGAACTTCTTACATTTCAATATTCCTAGCCTTTGAAATTTCATTGAACTTCTTACATTTCAATATTCCTAGCCTTTGAAATTTCATTGAACTTCTTACATTTCAATATTCCTAGCCTTTGAAATTTCATTGAACTTCTTACATTTCAATATTCCTAGCGTTTGAAATTTCATTGAACTTCTTACATTTCAATATTCCTAGCGTTTGAAATTTCATTGAACTTCTTACATTTCAATATTCCTAGCGTTTGAAATTTCATTGAACTTCTTACATTTCAATATTCCTAGCGTTTGAAATTTCATTGAACTTCTTACATTTCAATATTCCTAGCGTTTGAAATTTCATTGAACTTCTTACATTTCAATATTCCTAGCGTTTGAAATTTCATTGAACTTCTTACATTTCAATATTCCTAGCGTTTGAAATTTCATTGAACTTCTTACATTTCAATATTCCTAGCGTTTGAAATTTCATTGAACTTCTTACATTTCAATATTCCTAGCCTTTGAAATTTCATTGAACTTCTTACATTTCAATATTCCTAGCGTTTGAAATTTCATTGAACTTCTTACATTTCAATATTCCTAGCGTTTGAAATTTCATTGAACTTCTTACATTTCAATATTCCTAGCCTTTGAAATTTCATTGAACTTCTTACATTTCAATATTCCTAGCGTTTGAAATTTCATTGAACTTCTTACATTTCAATATTCCTAGCGTTTGAAATTTCATTGAACTTCTTACATTTCAATATTCCTAGCCTTTGAAATTTCATTGAACTTCTTACATTTCAATATTCCTAGCCTTTGAAATTTCATTGAACTTCTTACATTTCAATATTCCTAGCCTTTGAAATTTCATTGAACTTCTTACATTTCAATATTCCTAGCGTTTGAAATTTCATTGAACTTCTTACATTTCAATATTCCTAGCGTTTGAAATTTCATTGAACTTCTTACATTTCAATATTCCTAGCCTTTGAAATTTCATTGAACTTCTTACATTTCAATATTCCTAGCCTTTGAAATTTCATTGAACTTCTTACATTTCAATATTCCTAGCGTTTGAAATTTCATTGAACTTCTTACATTTCAATATTCCTAGCGTTTGAAATTTCATTGAACTTCTTACATTTCAATATTCCTAGCGTTTGAAATTTCATTGAACTTCTTACCTTTCAATATTCCTAGCCTTTGAAATTTCATTGAACTTCTTACATTTCAATATTCCTAGCGTTTGAAATTTCATTGAACTTCTTACATTTCAATATTCCTAGCCTTTGAAATTTCATTGAACTTCTTACATTTCAATATTCCTAGCCTTTGAAATTTCATTGAACTTCTTACATTTCAATATTCCTAGCCTTTGAAATTTCATTGAACTTCTTACATTTCAATATTCCTAGCGTTTGAAATTTCATTGAACTTCTTACATTTCAATATTCCTAGCGTTTGAAATTTCATTGAACTTCTTACATTTCAATATTCCTAGCGTTTGAAATTTCATTGAACTTCTTACATTTCAATATTCCTAGCGTTTGAAATTTCATTGAACTTCTTACATTTCAATATTCCTAGCGTTTGAAATTTCATTGAACTTCTTACATTTCAATATTCCTAGCGTTTGAAATTTCATTGAACTTCTTACATTTCAATATTCCTAGCGTTTGAAATTTCATTGAACTTCTTACATTTCAATATTCCTAGCGTTTGAAATTTCATTGAACTTCTTACATTTCAATATTCCTAGCGTTTGAAATTTCATTGAACTTCTTACATTTCAATATTCCTAGCCTTTGAAATTTCATTGAACTTCTTACATTTCAATATTCCTAGCATTTGAAATTTCATTGAACTTCTTACATTTCAATATTCCTAGCGTTTGAAATTTCATTGAACTTCTTACATTTCAATATTCCTAGCGTTTGAAATTTCATTGAACTTCTTACATTTCAATATTCCTAGCGTTTGAAATTTCATTGAACTTCTTACATTTCAATATTCCTAGCGTTTGAAATTTCATTGAACTTCTTACATTTCAATATTCCTAGCGTTTGAAATTTCATTGAACTTCTTACATTTCAATATTCCTAGCGTTTGAAATTTCATTGAACTTCTTACATTTCAATATTCCTAGCGTTTGAAATTTCATTGAACTTCTTACATTTCAATATTCCTAGCGTTTGAAATTTCATTGAACTTCTTACATTTCAATATTCCTAGCGTTTGAAATTTCATTGAACTTCTTACATTTCAATATTCCTAGCGTTTGAAATTTCATTGAACTTCTTACATTTCAATATTCCTAGCCTTTGAAATTTCATTGAACTTCTTACATTTCAATATTCCTAGCGTTTGAAATTTCATTGAACTTCTTACATTTCAATATTCCTAGCGTTTGAAATTTCATTGAACTTCTTACATTTCAATATTCCTAGCGTTTGAAATTTCATTGAACTTCTTACATATCAAGACAAAGAACGACATATTCTTTAATTTAGTCTTAGCAAAAAGAGGATCGATTTGATTTCTATTTCTCGTGAAATATGCATGAATTTCACTACAAGTCCTAATACTGTTCACCGCGGTTGCTTTATTATTTTTTTTCATACGGTTCATTTTCATACGGTTCAACAGATCCGTAGGAAATAATTTAATAAAACAAATTGGACAAGAATGTTTCAAAAATAATTACCATTGCAATTGGGACGTTAGCATTTCTACTTACATGACTATTGGGAGTAAGGGCTTGATCTCGAATTTCTTGTTAGGTTGGATCAGGTTTGGACAAGCGTTGTTTGTCTGTCAGTCAAATTACGTTGATGCAAGGTGCACGCTGGCCATAATTATGCATAATTTTGAGTATTCGATTGTTGCCATCACAACGTTGCGATCGCTGTAACCTCCGGCCTTCTTCATGTGTATCTTTTCGAACTCGGGAATATTTCTGTCTAACTCGGGAAATTGAATGAAATTTCGAACGGAACCCTTTATTTAATCCATAGGGTTAGCATTCTCTTGTTTTGTCAGCCATGACTGGGACATATCTATATATACAAATCTATACACACCTATACATATAGATGCATAGATACACATATATACACGCACCTATACATATACAGAAATATATATATATATAAATATATATAAAGTATGAAAAATTACATCTGAATAAGTGCTTCCTATCTACGACTGAACTAAACACCTTTCTATTGGATTTACTTCATTTTGAACATTTCTAACACTGTCTCAACGAAACCCCTTTTCTATCTTTAAAACTTTCCATCAACGGACATTCACCAACTGGACAGACTCCATATTTATTTAACATGCATACTCTTACTTTCCATCACTTAACATTTTTTTCAAATTTAGAATTTTGGCTTTTCCACTGCCAACTTATCTATCTATATAATTCCTCTTATGATAAGATTTTAATCTTTGAAAAGCCTTGGCTTAAGGAAAGAAAATTAAATATGTTTTTATCGAGTACACCTTGCATTGAACAATCGAAGTTGAAATAGATTTGTCATTCGTACATCTTTATCTCTCTTCCTTCATTTATCTTTATATATATATATATATATATATATATATATATATATATATATATATATATTAGTACTTCATGTATCCACATAAAATATTATAAGGAGATATAATTTTTTATGTGTCAGTTTTCAGTATTTACTTCAACAGTGCTCGATACGTAAGTAGAGCTAGATAGTAAGCAATGAAAATATATATGGCAATCAAGCTACACAGAAGCTCCCATGTTTCATCCCCGGGGGGAATCGTCAGGCTAAACGATTCCCCCCGGGGATGAAACATGGGAGCTTCTGTGTAGCTTGATTGCCATATATATTTTCATTGCTTACTATATATATATATATATATATATATATATATATATATATATATATATATATATATAGTAATCCAGGTAGGGTAAAAATCCACAGGGTAGAAATCAAAAGGGAATCAAACCGGGCTTATGAAAGAGTGCTCAATAAAAATATAGAGCTGTATTGTGAATGTTTTTATTCGAACATGTACAAGGTCTGCTACACTGGCATGTCGATGTTATCGATCTACAGCTATCAAGAGCTGAGGTCTCATCAGGCAGAAAGTTTTTTGTGATCCAACCCGGTCGCTGAATTCCTGTAAAAGTCTATTTTTAAATATGTCCTAACAGTGCTCAACTTTAATTTTACTTAAAGGGGCTTAAAAATAATATTTATAAACAAATATTAAATTATATTTATCTATAGACGACAACCATCCATTGAATTTCTCTGAAATTTTGCATGAAGTTGTAACTTTTGTCAGGTTAGAAAGTGACATTCTCCGATTTTTGAAAAAAAATCTGGTTAGCCCCCCCCCCCCCCCCAGGGGGTCAAAAGGTCCCAAAATGGCAAAAAATGACATAACTTTTCATCCATCCATTCAATTTCTCTGAAACTTGGCCAAAATATGGAGGCAATTGTTCCTAATAGAAAATAAGTATCGCTGACCTTGGAAAATATCTGGTTCAAACGCCCCCGAAATGGCAAAAAATGACCCTTTTCTCCCATAACGTTAGATCCATTCATTCAATTTTTCTGAAACTTGGCCAAAATGTAGAGGCAATTGTTCTGGATATAAAATGAGCATCCTTGACCTCAGAAAAATTCTGGTTCGCGCCCCCAGGGGGTCAAAGGGGGGTCAAAAATGCCTCAAATTGCCCAAATTTATTGCATTTTACACTCGCCACATCGATTCACATTCAGAGAAGGGGGGGGGGGCACGCACGCGCGGCTTGTTTCAATTCTTAGATATCGTCTGCTTCAAATCTTGAAGGCGTGAAATGATATCATTTCAGGTTAGGGTTAGGGTTAGAGGTTGGAGGTTGGAGGTTGGGGTTAGGGTTGGGGGTTAGGGTTGTATTTGTTCCCATCAGATAATGAAGAGTTCCAGTAAATGTCAGCTTACAAAAAAACAATTCAGCCGTAAATAGACCAACAATTTGAAGTTTTATGAGAGTAGACACTCCAGCTTAAATATGGCGCATTCATGACGCCCACCCACCCCATTTATATATATATATATATATATATATATATATATATATATATATAGAGAGAGAGAGAGAGAGAGAGATAATAACCAATAACAAATATTTATTATTTGTCGCTCCTTGAAAGTAGAGCACTGTAATTGGTAGTATTAACACAGCATGACGTCACTTGCTTATAATGCATCATTCCTTCCCTTAATAGAAGTAGAATGCCTCGACGTCAAAGCCGCCGCTAAAGTGTTAAAATTATCATAGTTTATTCGCTGTTTACAATTGGCCCAGCGATTGGCGACGTCGGACTGGAGTTGAAAAATACTTGTGGTCCGGGGTTTCGAATCGCATGACCGGTAGTGAATAGTCATATCTCTATGCTGATGAGTCCCGATTGAAAAAGGACGAAACGTATACGTACATAGATAATAAACAATAACAAATATTTATTATATATATATATATATTTATTTATTTTGGTACAGAACAATTAGTACAACATTCGTACCGTCGGTTTCAAACACAGAAGGACTTAGCCATCCGGCTCTCTTCAGCTTCTGTTGTCATCTGTTTGGGAAATGTGAAGTCACGTGTCACTCTCGTTTGGACGCGTTATTTGCTTAGAGTGTTGTGTATGTTGGTTTAAATTTAGTGTAAGGAAGGTTTAATAAGGTTTGAAAAAAATGGGGAGGGTGAAAAGTAACAGTTGAGATTTAAACCGAAGAAGATTTAAAGAGATATAAAAAAATATTAAAAAAATAAAATAAAGTAAAAAAATAAAAAAAATAAAATGTTTATATTTTAAAGTAAATATTATTTATTTTTACCTACAGACATCGATGTTTCATGCTTACGCAATCTTAATAGAGGATGTTAATTCACGTCGGTATTTTTATTTTCTTTACTTTTTTATTAATTTTTTTCTTCCTGATTCATTTTATTTTTCTTCCTGGTTTATACTATATTTGAAATATTTGAAATATTTGAAATATCTAATTTGCTGTTTCTAATGTATTTGCGTACAACTCTCTAGAGCTCTTTCGACTATCACCTCGTCGGGAGAAACCGATAGTATAAATAAATCAATAATATTAGCGAAAATAAAGAGCGAAAGGGGAAATTGAAGTCCCAGGGAATACTAATACGCGATTAAAATGAATTTTAATTGAATTCGCCCCCCCCCCCCGTTTTTAGAAAAAAATTTTATCCCACGCTGTGCACTTTTTAAACGACTATTCAACAATGGTTGAAATGCAACAAAACTGGCCGAGAACAGACCCATCGGAATTCTCTGGTAGGAGCACCTCAGGCGTTCAGCAAGAAACCAACACCCCCTTCTGAAGCAGGTGGTAATGCCTGGGAGGGTTCATATCCTAAGCAGTCCCTCTTTACCAGAATGATGCGATGGATGTAACCCCTTCGACTGGTTAGAATTTACTTACTTAACACTAAAGCAGGATGTGGCACAACGACCAGAAGGTGGAGATAGCCAGTTCCCCCGAGGGGCACTTTGGCGTGGTACAAGAATAATCAAGAATAGGCCTGTTTGGCATTCCCCAGGAGGGGAGTCTCAGGCAATCAGCAATAAACCAACCCCTGCGCAAAGCAAAGAAGTACTGCCTGGGTGGATGGACCTCCGAGGTCTAAGCTGGATGACACCTTATCTCCACAAAAATGGTTTGGGTCCTGCGAACGCAGTCGCGACGCTGTTCGATTGCGTGCTGAGAACAAATCCTCAGCTGCTATCGATTCAGAATGCTCGTAAACCGGTCCAGTCAAGAAGGTTTCTCTTTCTCTGACCGAGGACAGAACAGACAGTAAGGTGAGCAATGGTCTGTGCAGCATCCTTATGATGATGATGCTCATCATCTTCATCATCATCGGTTTAATGTCCGTTGTACATGCTGGCATGTGTTGGACAGCTTTTAGAAATTGACTTCCAAACGAACCTATTTCTGGCCAGGTTTTTATTTATCGCTCTTTCCCTCAGGTCCATTTTTATGTTTTCCTCGGCTTTTCCTCTGCGACCCTGCTACTTCAACTGATCTACATCTACTAACCCAAGAACTCTCATCCATTCTTTCAACGTGGCCATACCATCAGAGTCTCCTGTTCTGCATAGATCTCCCTTTACTGTCCAGATTCAATCTTCCTCTGAGGTCATCAGATCTAAGCCTGCCTTAACACTCGCATTACAGATCCATTGTATCATTTCTCTCCATTCAACGCATGTCCTCAACCCTGACTGACTGGCCAAGTTTCACTTCCATACATCATCACACTGCGTACACATGGTCAACAGTGGTAACGCTCTGCTGGTTAGTAATAGCAGAAGTTCTCTTAACTTTCTCCATCCACTCCTAATTCGTGCAATCACACTAGCATCTGCTCCACCCTGTGCTCCAATTGTATCACCAAGGTAACAAAACTTCTCAACAATCTCAATAGCTTCACCATCCAGATATATCTTCTCCACATCTGAGTTCTGAATAAAAAAGTCTTTTACTTGTAGTTTGCTTCCGTTTGCTGATAATCTTGTAGTTTGTTTCCCTTTGCTGATCATCTTGTAGTTTGCTGCCCTTTGCTGAAAATCTTGTAGTTTACTTCCCTTTGCTGAAAATCTTGTAGTTTACTTCCCTTTGCTGATAATCTTGTAGTTTGCTTCCCTTTGCTGATCATCTTGTTGTTTGCTGCCCTTTGCTGATAATCTTGTAGTTTGCTTCCCATTGCTGATCATCTTGTTGTTTACTTCCCTTTGCTGATCATCTTGTAGTTTGCTTCCCTTTGCTGATCATCTTGTAGTTTGCTTCCCATTGCTGAAAATCTTGTAGTTTACTTCCCTTTGCTGATAATCTTGTAGTTTGCTTCCCTTTGCTGAAAATCTTGTAGTTTACTTCCCTTTGCTGATAATCTTGTAGTGTGCTTCCCTTTGCTGATAATCTTGTAGTTTGCTGCCCTTTGCTGATAATCTTGTAGTTTGTATCCCATTGCTGATCATCTTGTTGTTTGCTTCCCTTTGCTGATAATCTTGTACTTTGTTTCCCTTTGCTGATCATCTTGTACTTTGTTTCCCTTTGCTGATCATCTTGTAGTTTACTTCCCTTTGCTGATCATCTTGTAGTTTGCTTCCCTTTGCTGATCATCTTGTTGTTTGCTTCCTTTTGCTGATCATCTTGTAGTTTGTTTCCCTTTGCTGATCATCTTGTTGTTTGCTTCCCTTTGCTGATCATCTTGTAGTTTAGTTCCCTTTGCTGATAATCTTGTACTTTGTTTCCCTTTGCTGATCATCTTGTAGTTTGCTTCTCTTTGCTGATCATCTTGTAGTTTGTTTCCCTTTGCTGATCATCTTGTTGTTTGCTTCCCTTTACTGATAATCTTGTAGTTTGCTTCCCTTTGCTGATCATCTTGTTGTTTGCTTCTCTTTGCTGATCATCTTGTAGTTTGCTTCCCTTTGCTGATAATCTTGTACTTTGTTTCCCTTTGCTGATGATCTTGTAGTTTGCTTCCCTTTGCTGATCATCTTGTAGTTTGCTTCCCTTTGCTGATAATCTTGTAGTTTGTTTCCCTTTGCTGATCATCTTGTAGTTTGTTTCCCTTTGCTGACAATCTTGTAGTTTGC
>OY744526.1:3274775-3279775 GCA_963556195.1 Sepiola atlantica
ACATCACACACACACACATACATTAAGTTTTATACACACACACACACAGACATTGAGTTTTATACATATAGATTAACACCCTCAGCTAAATCTCCCCACCCCATAAAATGAGAGTGAACACCCTGAAAAACTTAGCAGAAAGAAAAAAGAAAAGAAAAGAAAAAAATATTTTCGAATTTATAATGAGGGATCAGTTTCGTATATAAATTCTTCGTAAAATGATCCCCTATTTCCGGGCCATTCTAGCGTTTAAGGGCATTAACAAAAACAAATTATTTTTATTTTTCTATGACAGATAAATTCTGCGTTTGTGTGCGTGTGTGCGCGCGCGCGCGTGTGTGTGTGTGTGTGTGTCTACCTTTTTAGGCAACCGCGTGTGGGTTTACAACCTTTGCCAGTCGGACTTAGGGTTAGTGGTAAAACAATTTAGTTAACCGTCCTAAAATGCTAGAATGGCCTGGAAATGGGGGATCCTTTTACGTTAAATGTATATACGAAACTGATCCCTCAATCTAAATCCTAAATTAATTGTTTCCTTCTTTCCGACAAGTTTTTCCGAGTATTCACGCGTAATCGCCTAAAACAGCAAAATCTCATTTTCTTTTTCTTTTGAGCGGGGGCGGGGATTTAGATGAGTGTGTTAATCTAAAAATGTACCAAAATGTCAATGCCCTTCTTTAACCCTACCACTAACCCTAAGTTCAGGTGGCAATACGAAAAATAAATTTTAAGAATCCGTTACTGTCTCCGTGAACGGTTGCGTTCTTTTTTTTTATGTTTTCGGTCGGCCATTTTTTTTTTTTTTTTTTTTTTTTCGGGACCGTTAAATCTCAATTTCACCTTTTCTTTTTCTTTTTCTTTTTTTAAATTCTATTTTGTTCTCGATTTTCCCGGGGCAACACCATGTAACCCTACCGATATACAATAAATTTCTTTCGTCTAAAACGCTATGCAGTCCCGAACGCCACGGCGAGAAGACACGGCCAGCGATTGGCTGATCTCGCCAGCGCCCCCATCTAGCACACGCCAACCACGGAGAAGACAGTGCGCGTTTTTTTTGTTGTTATGAAAGGGATCCGTCTGAAATTATAGTCGCACTTTTACTTATTACATCTATCCACGTCATGACTTTGTATATCGACCCTTCTATTATTAGCTGAAATGGGCCCTCCCCCCTCTCGCACATAGAAAACAATTTGATTTCGATAGATTGTATAGTCGATACTACAAACAGTAACTCTATGGTAAAGTGTATACACGCAATGGTAACTAAATAATATTTTCATTAATTAATTGATAATAATAATAATAATAATAATAATAATAATATTGATAATAATTCTACACGTTTATTTGGATCTACTTACAAACTCAACTGGCTTTAAAACGGACAAAATCATCTACAACAACGACCAATATTGGAGACATTTAAATTTGAACAATCTGCTCACAACCTAACCATTTTGTTTTGTTTTTTTTTGTGTGTGTTACGGAAAAAAAAAACGTAGTCAGTAAACACTGTCATCTTTATTTTATTTAAAAAATAAAAATAAATCCAATATAAAGGAAAACAATTTCGGTTATATATTACCCCAAACAAAAACAAAAAAATTAAACAAATGTCGCGTCAACCAATTGTGTACAACTGCTATTCAATGTTAGCGAATATTACCACCTAAAAAAAAAAGCAAGGTAAGTTTACGTTTTGCTAAAAAGGAATTTTTTCCAGTTTTTTTTTTCTTTTTAATAAGGATTGGTAATTTGGATTATTCGGACTACTATTCTCATCTTGGTTGTTATTTTCACAACGTTTCGGCCGATGTAACCTCTGACCTTTTTTAAGGTGCAGGTTGAACGTCCAATACTCACTACGGGCGATATTAAGGATAAAATAAAAATTACTTAAGACTTATATCCGGTCATGGCTGACGGGACGAGAACAATCTACCCCCTCGTGGATTAAATAAATGGTTCAGTTTGAAATTCCGTATAGATTCCCGAGTTCGAACAGAAGGTCGGAAGTTACATCGACTGAAACTTTGAAAATAACAACCAAGATGAGAATAAATATACCAAATAATCCAAAAACGAATTCATTTTTTAAAAATGAAAAAAAATGGGGAGGGGGTTCCTTCTCCGTGGGACGGGGAAGTTTTTATACGCAAAATGTTGCCACGAGGTACTTATTTTGAAAATAAGTACCTTGTAACATTTGGTACCTTTCTTCCCACAAAGACTATTGGTTGGTTGCGGCTGTTTCATATGGGGGGGGGGGGGCTACAGCCACACACACACACCGAAAAGGGGGAGGGACTATGGATAGTTGCAAAATTTGTTGTGATCCGAGCCCCGTCGGCATTCCCCAGTGTGACGCCTCAGGCGACCGACAATACTCCCCCTCTTCTTCTCAAAGCTGGAGGTAATACCTGGGAGGCTGACATGGAAAGGCCAAACAGAAGAACAATACTCCACGCTGAGATTAGTCCGAATGGCTCGCGTTTGGTTCCAATTCAAAAATAACCTTTGTTTCTAGATATAAGTTTGTAGTCGTAGTATCTGTGTCATCAATGACGCAGAAGAAACGTGTAGTAAAAATAGTAGTATTTTTTTTAATCTTAACGCGCCAAAAGGAAAAAAAAAAAGTTATTTTCATTCATGAACGTAGAATTGCTGGGTCGAGCTACTCTGCGTTGCCCGGGAATCTTTTTACTTTCAATTTTGTTTCGTTTTTTTGGTACTAAGTACTTCTGCAGTTTGCTGACCGTCCTGAAATAATGACGTTAGAAACATGGGCTTTGTTAACTATTCTGTACTTTCAACTAACAATTTAATAAACAAATGATACCGTAAAAGTTGAATTTAACTTGCAAATCCGGGCATTTATAACGACCGTTAACGGAACGAAAAAGGGGTGAGAAAAAAAAACAAATCGGTAACAAATAAATGGCACTAAAGGTAAAATAATTTAATCTTGGATAAGTTAATTTATTTTTGTTTGTTTGTTTTTTTACTTATTTTAAAGCGTTTTTTTTTTTTAGTTCGATTTAAAACTAGTGTCGAGACGTCACGTGATCAAATCGGCATTTTTTTTTTTTTAATTTTTCAATTCTAACATGGCGCCTCCGTACTAGTTTTAAATCGAACTAAAAAAAAAAACGCGTTAAAATAAATAAAAAAATACAAATAAACTTTTCCAGGTAGGTAGATCAACCACGGGTCTCTGATTTTAAGGTTGGTTTATTTTTCAGCCCGACAGTCTCATCCATTTGGTCTAGGTGGGCTTTTTTTTCTGTCGAACTGAGGTATGGTTCTGTTCAGCTCTAGGAGATCAACCCTCCCAGGCTTTACCTTATCACCCTTTGAGAAGGGGTTAGTTTATTTATTGCTAATCGCCTGAGGCGCCCCTACGGAGGAATGCCGACGGGGCTGTCCAGGCATTTTTGGCTTTTCAAACTCCCACCTTCCGACCTTGTATCACATCTTCCTGCGGTTTGGAAGGGAGTAAATACTAGAAGATAACTTATCTTGCCTTTGGTAACATTTATTTGTTGCCTATTTGTTTTTCGCCCCTTTTTAGTAGCTGTCGTTATAAATGTCCAAAAATCCTACCTAAAAAAAAAAAATAACACGGTGCGTAAACTGCAGAAGTACCCTTTCTTTTCTTTTTTTTTTTAACTATTATTTTTTTTTAATAGTATATTGCTTATTAAATTAGTAAGGAATGGGCACCCAGAGGATTTCAGTTCGTATTGAGTCAGTTCCGAGTATTGGCGGAAAATACCGAGTCAGTCTCGGAAATAACCGGAGCAGTTTACGATTTAAAAGCAGCAGAAAAAACGTGAAAGGCAGACGACACTAAGCATGTCAAGGGTTAGAGTTAAAAAGAATTTGACCCTTAAAATAAACTTGAAAAAAATTGCTTCGGTACTTTCTGGGACTGACTCTGGATATTCACCGTCAATACTCGGAACTGACTCCACAAACTGAAATCCTCTGGGTGTCCATTCCTTAGAAGTACCATTGTCTATCGTTTAGTCATTAAATTATTAATTGAACCGGAAACCTAATTGTTATAAAACTAAAAGTATTTTTGTTATTGTAATATAATATTATTGGATGTAAGCCAGTTTAGATTATTTTTCTATTCAGCAGTTTAAATGCTTCCAAATTCCTTTCAAATTTTAAAATGTTCACGAAGTAATTTTTTTTTAACTAACAATATGTTAAGATGGCTGACTTGTTTACGAATAAACCGAAATGCATTCTGGTGAATTTAATTTCGTAATTAAATTATTTTGTAATTCGTTTTTATATTTCATTTTTTTTTTTTTTTATATATTTTTTATTTGAATAAATAATTGATAGTAAATACAACAAAAAATGTAAGTCACGCAGTCACTAGAAACACAGACATTTGTAGTTCTCTTATAGGTTGAATGTTTTTGGGGTTTTTTTCTGAATTAAACTTTGGTTCCCTTTTCTTTGTTTAAATAATAATCAACCGCGTTCCCCTTTTTTATTAAGAAGAGAAAAAAATGCCAGATGAAATTGAAGAACGCCATTTTAAATGAATTCATTAAAACAGAACAATGGGGTCGTGATTAGAATTCACTTCTAGGAATACGAGTTGGACACGTGTTTAGATTTTTACGTCGGCTGGGAGTGGTGTAGGGGGTCCTTCACAATCTCTCACACGTGTTCATTTTATTTATTTTGTTTTTACCTGTCTGCTTTTTTGGGGGGGAGGGGTCTCTTTAGTCTTTTTGTTAAAAAAAAAAAAAAAAAAAATACCGTTAATTTTGAGTTCATATATTTTCTCTAAATCCACTCACCACAAACTTAAATTAGATTTGGGTGCTTTTTAGAAATGGGTATTACTATTCAGAGATTTGCAATGGTGACCTAGCCGTGACGTAAGCAGTTCCGACTACGAACGGAGAAAGTCGAATCAAGTAAGGTAGATAGTAGTGTGCGTTTTGTTGGGAGGGGATTCTCCTGTT
>OY744526.1:3284775-3332275 GCA_963556195.1 Sepiola atlantica
AAGCAAATAAGCATTTATACAATGGAGCGCTAGAGAAAAGCGGATATAATGAAAAACTCAAATATACCAAGAAAGAAAATAAAAATAAATCCAGGAATAGAGGCCGAAAAATAATATGGTTCAATCCTCCCTACTGCCAACTATCTAACATCAACATCGGGAGAGTATTCTTGAACCTGGTAGATAAACATTTTAGCATAAATAATCCACTTAGGAAGATATTTAATAGAAAAACCATTAAAATCAGCTACTCTTGCACCAAGAACATGGACAGAATTATCAGCACCCATAATCGTAAATTACTTAACAATCCTAGTAAGAATAAGGTCACAGTAAATAAATGTAATTGTCAAGTGAAAAATAACTGCCCACTGGACGGTAACTGTAAAGTTGAGTGTGTGGTTTATAAGGCCACTATTCATCCGGAAGATAACAACAGGGATAAAAAGGTTTACATCGGCATCTCCGCGGGAAACTGGAAACAACGTTTTTATGACCACAAACACTCTTTCAATAACCCAGAACTCAAGAGCAAAACGGAGTTAGCTAAACAATGGTGGCATCTGAAAAATGAGAACAGGTCCCCGGTGATTTCGTGGTCAATCTTATGTTTTTCGAATATTCCAGATGGATTTAGACAAAGATGCAACTTATGTCTAGAAGAAAAAATAAGAATCCTAAAATATGATCGAAATAACCTCTTGAATAAACGAGATGAACTTATGGCTAAGTGCAGACATAAATATAAATTTAAAATAATCAACGACTAGTAATCCGATGGACCTCTAGACTTATAACGGTGAAGATACCAAATTAAATAACATTATTTAAGGTAACCCCCCCCACCACCAACATAATAGTTATAATAATATCTGCTATAGACACAGAATTGCCGACTTGGTGATATATAGTATTTGTGTGTATGCGTATATAATGGTATTTTGAAATATTTATTTATTCAGATTATTTACTTAAAATAAGATAGTGTTTTTAAAAAAATTCTGCGGTTATTGAATTAATATAAGTATAAATGCCAAATATTACCACTAGACATTATTAGACTTGAATTGGTAATCCGATGGACCTCTAGACTTATAACGGTGAAGATACCAAATTGAATAACATTACTTACGGTAAACCCCCCCCCCCCATAATATTTATAATAATATCTGTGATAGACACAGATTTACTGACTTGGTGATATATAGTATTTGTGGATACGCGGATATTTATTATTTACTTAAAATAAGATAGTGGTATGAAAATTTTTTCTGCAGGTAATACACTAGTTTTTGAATTAATATAAGTATAAATGTCAAATATTACCAATAGACATTATTAGACTTGAATTAGTAATCCGATGGGCCTCTAGAATTACAACGGTGAAGATACCAAATTGAATAACATTAGGTACGATAACCCCCCCCCCCCGCATGATATTTATAATAATAGATTATCAAATTAATCTAAAATATAAATAAGGTAAGACTAATTTTTAGAACTCATATTACATCAGTAAGAATATAGAGTGTTATGTAAATATTGTGTGTAGGTGTGTGGATATATATGTATGTGTGCGTACGTATATGTGTGTATATGTGCGTATATGTATATATGTGTGTGTGTGTGTATGTGTATGTATGTTTACATGTGTGAACAACTACATGCGTATGCATTTGGTCAATATTTCAAATAGATTCAGAGATATATATGGGTGTATTCATGTATGTATATGTATGTATATATATATATATATATATATGTATATATGTGTGTATATGTATGTGTGTATAGATATGTATATGTGTGGGTGTGTATGTGTATATATGTGTGTGTATGTGCGTATGGATTTGTATGTATACATATATGTATGTGCGTGTAAGCTTATTTCAACCCAGACGGACTGAGAATTTATGACACGCGGTCTGTCTATATATTCTCTGTGCCTGTTAATTGTTTCTTTCTTTCTTTTCTCTAACCGAATTTGAGAACACGGGTTTCGCCGGACGCATTCTGGCTGGAGATGAATAAAAGTTGCGTATGTGATTATGCTTAATTATGATAATGTGCGAGTGAGATTATGTATGTGAGTGCGCATATGACGTGTGCGTATTTAGTTTTGTGTATGCGCGTGAGTAAAATTGCCTATATGGTTGATATCGCCAAGTCGTATGTGTCATAATTTTGACATGGCAGTTTTTAGTTGATTAACTTAAAGATCCCTCCCCTTCGCCCGCCATAGTTAAATATAAGTTTTAAATTTTTCCCCCTCTCTATAAAAGATGTATCAAATTGGTTGCTACTACTACCATCTATGATTGTATTGGAACTGTGGTAGGGAAATTCAATTTTCTATCAGTCTCAAAAATGTAATTGTCTGAGTGATGCTTGAAAAAACCGAACGGTTGAAATAAATTATTGCATCGACAATTATGTGATTTCGTGTTATTATATTTTATATATATATATATATATAATTATGCAGGTTATTTCGAACGACGATGTTTACCGCGTTCGTGCAAATTGAATTTGCGTGTGTTTTATCTAAAACGTTCGTAAAACAAATATGAAAGGTCTAAACAACATTTTTTAGCTTCTTCGTTTGGAACAAAGTGCAGTATTAAAAAAATTTTTAATTGAAAATTGGTTCAATTACTTTCAGAGCACTGAGTTTTAAGAATTTGAAACATTTATTTTTTCAGTGGGGATATACTCAGAAGGGAAAATCCACCAACCTTCGTTCAATCCTCGTAAGGTAACAAAATAATAAACAACAAAAAATGTGTATTGAGGGGGGGGGGGATATATGCTAACTGTTCATAATGAAGACTATTCTGTTTATAAATGACGGCGATTGTGTCACTCGTGAGCACAAAATGCTGGTGGCAGCGATGGCGCTTGTTTGTGGCGGCGGTTTGCTGAGAATCGATTTACACTTTTACCCCCCGGCACAAATATGAAAGGTCTAAACAATATTTCTTAGCTTCTTCGCTTTGAACAAAGTGCAGTATTAAAAAAAATTTTAATTGAAAATTGGTTCAATTACTTTCAGAGCACTGAGTTTAAAGAATTTGAAACATTTATTTTTTCAGTGGGGATATACTCAGAAGGGAAAATCCATCAACCTTCGTTCAATCCTCGTAAGGTAACAAAATAATAAACAAAAAAATGTGTATTGTGGGGGGGGGGATATATAACGAGGACTATTCTCTGTTTATAAATGACGGCGATTGTGTCACGTGAGCCAAAATGCTGGCGGCAGCGATGGCGCTTGTTTGTGGCGGCGGTTTGCTGAGAATCGATTTACACTTTTACCCCCCGGCACAAATATGAAAGGTCTAAACAATATTTCTTAGCTTCTTCGCTTTGAACAAAGTGCAGTATTAAAAAATTTTTTAATTGAAAATTGGTTCAATTACTTTCAGAGCACTGAATTTAAAGAATTTGAAACATTTATTTTTTCAGTGGGGATATACTCAGAAGGGAAAATCCATCAACCTTCGTTCTATTTCGTAAGGTAACAAAATAATAAACAAAAAAAATGTGTATTGTGGGGGGGGGGATATATAACGAGGACTATTCTCTGTTTATAAATGACGGCGATTGTGTCACGTGAGCCAAAATGCTGGCGGCGGGGGTGTGCCGGGGGGTGCTGGGGTGTGCCGGGGGGTGCCGGGGTGTGCCGGGGGGTAAAAGTGCCACCCCCGAATTGTTCTTGCTTTGTGCCAATTTATTTTCTATTTCTTCACTTGTGCAATTTTTTCCGGTGCCATTTTTATCGTGCATTGGCTGCATCAAAAGGACAGGCATAATAAATAAACCATTTGGCGAAATTAGAAAAAAAATAGGGTTTAATTTTTTTTACTCTAATATGTAAATATAATTTTCATTTTAATGTTTCCCTATGTATTTTAGGCACTTCTGCAGATTTTGAACGGGCCGAAATTTATTTGTTTTCATGTTAGAAGAGCTCCAATGGTGTAAGGGGCCGACAACTCTTTTTTCCCCAACTAATTGGTACGCAACAAAAATGATGGACTTTTTGCAAGCGCATAGACTACTTTCTTTCATCGAGATATGCACCTGCGGAGTGGAAATGAAAATGACCCGTTTAAAAAAAAATCTAAAACACGATGACTTCTAATTTAATTTTTTTAAACTGTAAAAAAAAAAAAAATCAAAATATGTTAAACCAAACACGATGACTGTTTTGAAATGAAAAAAATATACTACTGATTTTCCCAAATTTTATTTTCTTCAATAAATGTTCTGTTAATATACTGTTATGGTGGTTAACGACGTGGGTTGAGGACCTGGGTGTGCCGAGTTCGAATCCAGTTCGTTCCACAGAAACCCCATACCTGACTTTGTGTCTAACCTCCTGGAGAGGAGATAAATAAAATACTGTTAAGTGAAACAAAAAGAGTTGTCGGCCCCTTACACTATTGGAGCTCTTCTAAATGAAAACAAATAAATTTCGTTTAGTCCCTAATCTGCAGAAGTGCCGTTTTTAATTCTAGATTTTGATAAACTCATTGAGATTTTCATCGATTTTCTCATGTCTTTTTCCCCCCCTATTTATTCACTTGTGCCACTTTAACATTGGACATTTTTAACGGCAGCTAACAGAACGAAAAAGGGGTGAAAAAAAAAACAAAAAAACAACAAATAAATGTTACCAAAGGCAAGATAAGTTACTCTACTAACCTGGATAAGTTTATTTGTGTTTTAACTTATTTTGAAGCGTTTTTTTTTTTTTTAGTTCGATTTAAAATTAGTGTTGAGATGTCAAGTCGTCAAATGCGCCCATGTTTTGTTTTCAATTATAACATGACGTCTCGACACTAGTTTTAAATCGAACAAAAAAAAACTCCTTAAAATAAGTTAAAACACAAATAAACTCATCCAGGTTAGAAGAATAACTTATCTTGCCTTTGGTAACATTTGTTGTTGTTATAAATGCTCAAATTGACTTTACATCCACGTCGTGCGCATCGTTTTGCCTCCACTTGATGCCAATTGAGGGCATGTGTTTTATATTTTGATAAGGCACATTAACTATATATTGTTCGGTATCCTAAAATTTTTAGGGACCGTTAAGTCATATTTCGCCATGCGTAAATATGTGTGTGGCGAAAGCGCTTGCTTGCAACACGACAAAGATAACAGTTCGTTTATCTACTCAATATGCTGATTTGCTGTCACGTGCGCTAAATTTGCCAACGTACGCAAAAACGGGCGTTATGTAAATTTCTCACTCACACGCCCCTATTACCAATTCGTAGCCGTGGGCCGCCATCAATAAACTGCCTCTCCTGCACCGAGCGGTCACAATTAAAAACAATAATAAGAGCATGTTTAACAACAGCAAACAGAGCGAAAAAGGGTTTTAAAAAACAACAAAAAAACAAAGACAAATGTGCAACAAATAAATGTTACCAAAGGCAAGATAAGTTACTGTTCTACTAACTTGGATAAGTTTATTTGTGTTTCAACTTATTTTAAAGTGTTTTTGTTGTTGTTCAAAACAAACCCGGTGTCCACCTGTTCAGTTAGAACGAAAAGAAAACTTGCTGTTCATGAACCCTGCACGGGACCCCTTGATAATCGGTGCAAAATCGAAAAATAAACAAAATAATGTAGAAACACATTCAATAACTGTCACCAATCGTGGAAAAATGTAATCAATTGCTTTCTCTAGCGTCCGCACAATCACGCTGGGGTCACCAGTTACGATGGTTATTAGTGTGTTGATGGGTCACTATTTTTTTTTTTTTTTAAAGTGCTAAATTCACCTTATTTCTTGTTTGATGAGATATAGACGACGGTCGCGTCTTTGGATGTACCAAGACCCACAGTAACACTTGAGCTCTATAATAAAAGTGAACGTACGTGTGTCCGGTTCACTTCAATAATCACGTATACAAATTTAATTTTTATGAGCAAAGAAGAGGAGGCTTAATCTTAATAACTAGTAATAAAAATCAAAAATAAATAAATAAAGGAAAGAATTTCTATCATTTTTGATAGACACAGAAAATATTCTCTTGTTTTAATATTTTTGTGACCAAAATAGAAATCCATCTACGGAAACACGGACTTCATTTACTAAATCGAGAGAGGATTAGTTGTTTTGGTTTTGTTTTTTAAGTAAGATTTAACTCGTGTATTCGTTTTGGGTGTATCTTTAATTTTGAAGAGTCAAATAACAGGGGGAGATAATTCAAAGTGTTCACTCAGGATTTATCTAAAAATGGATTTTTACGCTCTGAACTTGCAAGATATTTTATATTTAACCAGAGATAATGACACAATAATGAACTTCTTGCACAGATTAATTTCAGGTGAGGAGACCTGAATCTGTGGCCATTTTCGCACAGATTACTGAATTTTACCCAATGTAAATCTTTCATTTATTTCAAAAACTGTTATTTTCCATGTTTCATGCATTTTTCCTTTCATTTACATATTTTCTATTTTTATTTCTGTGATACTTAATTTTTATTGGTGCCGAATACCATAAAACGTTGTGATTGGTTGATTCCTAAGTAATCCTTTTACGTGTGTATATATATATATATATATATATATATATATATATATATATAATGCTGGTTTGCTGCTACGCTGTTTCTGTCTTCTAGAATCCATTTGACAGATTCTCTGCACAGCCGGAAT
This sequence comes from Sepiola atlantica, assembly GCA_963556195.1. NCBI lineage: Eukaryota > Metazoa > Mollusca > Cephalopoda > Sepiida > Sepiolidae > Sepiola > Sepiola atlantica. Next base: position 3,291,454 of record OY744526.1, read on the forward strand.
TTTCCTCTGGTGTTTATTATTTTTGACAAAGGGACGTTTCTTTTCCCGAAATATTAAATGCTGTTTATAATCGACCGGACATCACACAAACAGCTAACACCACACTTGTTGTTATGTAAGATTTTAAAGAAAAATAAATAGTATTTCGAATTCGATTTATTATTTTTGTTCCTTACATCTTACCCGGAATTTGCATTGCTCAGTCTTTTAAAAACATACTTATATATATATATATATATATATATATATAATTTACTTTAAGTTAGTTAAAATGTATAACGGTAAACTCCCTTTGAAGATAAATCCTGGGGGAACATTTTGAATTATCTCCCCCTGTCATTTGACTCTTCAAAATTAAAAATAGAATTTTGTTTTTTTGTCGTCCCTGTAATACAGAAGTACCGACAATTTTGTACGTCGTGTCAAAGTGTGTTTATCATTGAACAGCGATGAAACAAAGACTGTTGAATATTCATGACTAAAACTTGGAGGACAATACAGGAATAGACTAAAGTTTATTTGTACCAAATAAGGTTGGATTGCAGAAAAGATTGTGAATTTTATTAACGCTTTCATGTGTCATTTTTATTTTTTTTATCCTTTTACATATATATATTTTTTATTTTGCTTTAAGTTAATTAAAATGCATACCAGTAAACTCCATTTGAAGATAAATCCTGGGCGAACATTTTTAATTATCTCCCCCTGACTCTTCGAAATTAAAGATTTAAAAAAAACATTTTGGCACCTTGTTTTTTTTGTTTTTTTCTTTTGTAAGTTGTTTCAGTTTTTACAGTAATATTTATTTCGCGTGTGACAACAGTAAGAAACCAATTGTTCCTATTTAGTTGTCTCCATTCGAGGTCAAATTTAGACACAAGGTCAGTTTTTCATATGGGGGAAATCTAGCTCCCCCCAAAAGCGACACGACACAAAAATAAAAATTGGCTCAGTCTAAAAATTAACTGTCATTGATAAAAAAAAATAAAAATAATAAATTACTACCTCCTCTCCTGGGCAACGCCAGATATCCCTGCTAATAAATGGATTAATGGACAAAAACAGTTGTTCTGAATGGTGATGAGAAAAAACAGTCATGTATTTATACACGGTTGAAACAGTTTTTTGTGTGTGGAGAGAAGTTTCTCAATGCGTGAAATTTTCTGACGCAATTACACGTTGTATGCGGATACAAATCGTTTTCATTTATGGGTGACATATTCTCCCTCCCCCTCTCCAGTCACCATTTTGGTATTTTCCACATGGCTTACAGCCTTATTAAATACTTATTTACAGCCAATGCGTCAAGCAAACTTTTCTTCTTCTCTGCACCCTCTCTCTCACTGATGTGATGTTGCTAGTCTCAGTCTTTTCTATAAATACTATTATGGCATGTGTTCTTCAGAATTATGTGATCTATTCCCCACTTCTTTTGTTTCAGCTCGTTTGACTCGTTGGTCTAGTGGTCTTCATCAATTCGCTGTTTCGATACCTCATTGTAATACAGACTCCTATTCCAGTAGCTTCTTTCTGCAGTCTTGTGGAACTCTCTTCCTGCTGACTGTTTTCCTTCTACCTATAGCTTTTGTCTTTTCAAGACTAAGGCCAATAGGCATCTCCTGTCTTTGCGATAATCATTTTTCGTTCTTGTTAACTCCTTACATCAAGTGGCTTCATGTCTTGTCTGGAGCGATTTCCATTTTAAAAAAAAAGCTACCATACCCTTTTATTTATTTATTTATTTATTTATTTATTTATTTAGTCTCCATTTTGTTGTCCCGTTTCAGCACTCCCTTTAATTTTTACTTTTGTCAGCTGGAACCATGAGTCCACTAGACAAGATGGCCTCGTCTATGCTACGTCTCACTGCCACACTATCGACACTTCTATGACAATCTCTCATTTTTTATATAAAACCAATCGATTTCTATATTGAGCTGTCTTTCAAAAAATCGTTACTTCCTAATTTATTTTCAATCACGAATTTTCCGTTTTTGTTTTGTTTTTGTTGTTGTCTTAGCTTCGAGGACATTTGTGTAAGTATTAGCAAGATTACACGGCGTCGCCCAGGACCATAGATAACAAAAAAGAATATATTTCTGAATTTTTGAGATAAGGATTGATAATTTGTATAATTTTGGCCATTCGGACTACATTTCTCATCTTGAGTGTTATCATCACAACGTTTCGGCCACTGTAACCTCTGGCCTTCTTCAGGTGTATTTCTTCGAACTCGGGAATATTTCTGTCGAACTCGGGAATCTGGACGGAGTTTCGAACGAAACCCTTTATTTAATCCACGGGGGTAGCATGCCCTTGTTCCATCAGCCATGACTGGGGAGAAGTCCTCAGTAATTCGCAATTCTTTGTATCGCCCACACAGAGAGTTGCACCATCAACCTTCAGATGACTGTCACTTAAAACTGAATGTAACTTAGTACTATATCCATGGCGCCACGGCTCAAGATTTCCGAGTTCGACAGAAATATTCCTGAGTTTGAAGAGATACACCTGAAGAAGGCCGGAGGTTACAACGGCCGAAACGTTGTGATGATAACATTCAAAATGAGAAATGTAGTCCAAATGGCCAAAATTTTACAACGGAAGAGAAGCGTTAACATCTTTTTATTGAACTTCTATCTCCATATTTCTCTATCAGTAGTAAGATAACATGGGACCCAGGTCGTACTTGTACCCTGACTCTCACTGGACAGCAGACCGAGCCAACAGATGGTCAAAGGTGTACTAGTCTTTGACTTAAATGAACGGACCAAGAGTTGCAAGTCTTTAACGAACACCGGCTTCAACAATGAAAACTGAGTGACAGGCTAATGGCCAAACTTGAAAAATTTATTTTTGCTAAATTGCACAAAATTTTTTCATCTATATGCTTTTTTTTCTTTGTTAACAATAAAAAAAGTAAATGGAAAATAGACAAAGTTGGCTTGTATATTGATGAATCGAAAATTTATTAAAAACAAAGAAAAAAAAAATGGTTGACATGTATATTTGTTCATATGTCATACGAAAAGAAAAATATTAACAAATTAAAGTTTAACACACGTTTACAAAATATTTTTTTCGATATAGATGTAGAAATTTTCTTGTGTATTTGTTTTTAAAGTTTGCTCATCAGTGGGCGATCAAATTTCACTTGCAAAAAAAGGTTCTTTCATTTTTTTAACAGGAAAAACGTTCTAGGCAGACGACACTTTTTCATTGAAAAAAGGGTTCTTGTGCAACAATCTGGAAATTAGTTTTCTTTTTTTTGTTGTTTTTACAAGTAATGAATTCTCAAATATTACTTGTCTCTAAAAGTTAAATTATTTTTATCCAACTTAAGTACTTCAATGGATTGTGCTCTGAACTTGCTGCTCTGGTGCCCCAACGACGTAAATTCACTAAACCAACCCAACAATTTGCCAAATCCCATCCATTCACTGTGGAGGTCCCCAGATGCCGAAGAGCTTTCTACTCCAAAAGCTTCTTTTCTCGTGCTGCTGGATTCTGGAACTCCCTCCCTGTTTTCCTGACGGTACTGACATACAGAAATTGAAAACCAATGTAAACAGACATCTTGCTGCACAGCTCCCAATTTAGGTTGACCCCCCCCCCCCAAAAAAAAAAAGAATAATAATAAATAAACTCTCACCCTTTTTCTCAGTAGCCCCTTACGTCTACAGTGGCGGTCTGCCTTGTTTGGGGTGAACTATGTTTTTAAAAAGAAAAGAAAAAAATTAATTCTAATATTAATTTTTTAAATAACTATTACTCCTTTTTTTTTTTTTTTTATTGTATATTAAAATGCAAATTTCTGGACTGCAAACCTCAAATTAAAAATATGATGACTTCAATTCTTCGGATGAACAAATATTTAATTCAGTAAATCTTTAAAATCTTTGGTCGTTTAGACCAAACAGAAAATATTCTCGATTCTTGTCTGATATTTCCAACAAATATTGAAATAATTGGTCATTTTGACCAAACAGAAAATATTCTTGATCTTTGTGTCCGATATATTTTCAAATGAAATTTTGGCTAATATCTGGATTCAGTTTTCCAAATATAGCTTTTTAAATACTGACATGTCATAAATTTCTTTTTCACCAAACAATAGTTAAAATTTGGGATTTCCAAATATAACTTTTACAATGACTTCCCAACCGTATATAATTTATAATTCTGGGAACTCTTCCACGAATTATAGTTAAACTAGTCATCAAATTAACACAAAAGAAATTCAGTGTTTGTATCAGCTCCACTCCCCCATCTCTCTCAGCTGGTGCAATTTAAAAAAAAAAACTTTTTAAACTGACTGTTTGACCTAATTTCAGTGTTTTTGAAACAATAACAATAAAAAAGTAAATTTTTTTTTCACACGAAATCCGATGATGTAAGGTTTGTAAGTATATCTTATGTAGTTTCTGACTTTTCTTTATATAATAACAAATAGTTAATTAATAAAATGTCTTGTTTCGAAACCATTATGCAAATTAGTTAACTTTTCAACTGATATTGCATATACATAAGCAGTATATAAAAAAATGGTGCGTCTGTTGTGTGAAGTTGAATTGATTTGAAATGAGTCGTTTTGACTTCATCGTTAGCGAGAAAAATGGGCCCAACTGTTTCATTTGATCATTTAGATGGTGAAATATAGTTAGTGACGAGTCAAAAACTAACTTTGATTTGTCAGTTTAAATGCTATTTGGGTCTTTGAAAATCCGATAAGATAACTTTATATGTTAGATTCATGTATTTTTATTTTATTTATTTCTGACTATAAATGAGTCTTAAATTTTATTTGGCATTAAATAAATTTTAGATGGTTTATATGCCGTAAAACGAACCAAACCATTTAAATTTTAATTACGCTTTTGAAGTAATGAAGTCCAATTTTGCAACAAAGGACTTCTTTTTTTTGTGTCTAAATTTTGTTTTATGATTGTAGAGTATTTTCATTTTTTTTTTTTTTTTTTTTTTTTTTTTAAACCTTATTGAATTATTCGAAGAAAAAAATTAAGGTCAAATCGATATCTGTTTGACATCAAAGGGAGGACATTTGTAAATCCCAGCACATGTTGCCATCAATTCCCTACCTATGGTGCCCCCCCCCCCTCTTCTCTGAGTGTGACCCTCTGTAGCCCCTGTTTTTTCTTCTTCTTCCTATCTGAAAATATTTTATCAATCATGTTTTTTATTTTAGCACTGTAGAATTATTCCTTGATTATATATCGGAAATACCCCCCCCTCTCCTTCACCTCCAGCTAGCAGCAAAGTGTAGTATCTGTTTTGTCCTCGATCATAGAAGAAGAAATCCTTATAAAGTGAAGCAATTTTTATTTGTTTCTCTATCCAGAGTGTCCCGTTTTGGGAGCTGGATTTTCCCCCATTTTAAAAACCGACCTTGTGTTTAATTCTGCCTTTGTGGGGAGGAAAGTAAATAGGTACTCCCAGTTCCACTCTGACTTGCAATGGTAGTAGCTGTGGAGGCCCTTGTGTGTGTGTGTGTGTGTGTGTAAAGTTAGGGTATGTGTGTGTGTGTGTGTGTCTCTCTCTCTCTCTATCTATCTATCTCAAACCATAATTTTCATCTCATTTTACACACAAAAGTAATTTATTCAAATTTAATATAAGTTCTTATTCCTTATGCGCATTTCTTGGCAAAAATCGGACAAGTGTGTGTAATATATATATATATATATATATATATATATATATATATATATATAAGGAAAACCGAAAATTGTTTATTCAACGTTTCGTCTTTATTTCAAGACTTTTGCAAGATGATTGATTTGAAAAAAAAATCATCTTGATAAAATCTTAAAATAAAGACGAAACGTTGATGAATATTTTAACAATTTTCGGTTTTCCTTTTCATATGTATGTGTGTGTGTGTGTATATGTATGTATATATATATATATATATATATGCACATACATATGTGTGGTCTAAATCTCTCTCTCTCTATATATATATATATATATATATATATATATATATGCATCCGTGTGTCTGTGTGGGGTAATATCCATAACTAATGAACAGATCATTATGAGTTTTGGCATATATATTCTAGGCAACACGGTGAGTAACATGGCCACTTTATCTTTTTCTTGTAAACTTAACATTTAAGGGGGGGGGGGCGCTCACGTAAACTCACACCAGAAAACTTTTAAAAATAAGTTAGATACAAAAAATTTAATAGAGAAAAGAATTGCTCTACATCAAATTTTGAGTTTTATTAAGTAAAACATTTTTCAAAGGATCGGTGCGCCTGCATGCGCGTCAATATGTGCTTGGTAAAATACTAAACTATTGAACTTAGCATTAGAAATTGTGGAATATGTATTTTAGGGAACAGGGTGAGCAATGTGGGCACATTATTTATTTATTTTTTTTTTTTGTAAACTTTACCATTTAAGGGATAGCCATCGAAATCGTACTATAAGAAGTAAAAAAAATATTCAAATTTAAAACTAATGCTATATTTATTGCTTATTCCCGTCATGGGACGAGTATTCTACTAGTGTGGGTGTGTGTGTATATTGTATGTGTATAATGTGTGTGTGTGTGTGTATATGTATATATATTGTATGTGTATGTATGTAATGTGTGTGTATATGTATATATATTGTATGTGTATAATGTGTATGTATGTAATGTGTGTGTATATGTATATATATTGTATGTGTATAATGTGTGTGTGTATGTATATAATGTGTGTGTGTGTGTGTATGTATATGTGTGTGTGTGTATATGTATATATATTGTATGTGTATAATGTGTATGTATATAATGTGTGTATGTATATAATGTGTGTGTGTGTATAATGTGTGTATGTATATAATGTGTGTATGTATATAATGTGTGTATGTATATAATGTGTGTATATAATGTGTGTATGTATATGTGTGTATGTATATAATGTGTATCTGTATGTGTGTATGTATATAATGTGTATCTGTATGTGTGTATGTATGTATGTGTGTATATATAATGTGTATATGTGTATATCTATATCTAATGTGTATGTATATAATGTGTATGTGTGTATATAATGTGTGTGTGTGTATGTTAGAAATAGAAATGCTTGTTTGCGCATTGAATATATCTTTTATGAAGTCGCTAACCCTAAGTCGTCAGAATATAAAGTTTCATGTGAAAACCGGTTTGTAGACTGGCGTCGTTTACCTCAGAAAAGCGTTATTGTCATTAAAGAATTATTTTTATTGCTAAGTTATTGTGCTCATTACTTATTCACACTCCACTAAAAAGTGTCTGTGCGCCTGTTATCGTAACCCTCTGAAACGGATGTATCTACCCAGGACTAGCGGCACACCCACGGCTTTTTTGCGGCGTACTTTCTAGTGACATACTCGATTCGAGAAGGAAGTAGAAGTTTCTCACACATTATCACTTTGATTTCAATCCAGTAGAAACTTGGCTAAAAATAATCGGAGACATCTGTCTGCATACCTACCATAAACTGAATATAGCCCACATTAACACCCCTTACGCCTACCAACTATGTTTAGGCTTTTAGACCCAGGCCGCTATTTTGGAACCTTAACTTGGTTGGTTTTATGGCATATCAACTGTTTTTTGGGGTTATTCAACACCGAAAAACACCCATTCTCAATTGTTAATTGTATACAACTAGTTGAACACAAGTTGTTTTACCCATGGGTTTATACCTGACACTCTAATTTGATAGGTCTCACATCGTCTACCTAGCTCCAGCCCTGTCCCATCGCCGCAATGTTGCGAGTTTGTTGTTACGCGGGTTTTGGTTTGAGCTAATTACTAATTACGAGCGTGGGTGTATGTATCTGTGTGTAGCAAAGTGGATACGAAGGAGTGTCGATAGAATAAGTAAAAATACTCGTCGGCGTGGAGCGTGTGAATGTCCGATGAAAAGAACCTGTGAAAAGATGTCGCGCAAACGTCCTTTCACCTTAAGTGTTAATGTCTGAGAAAGAGAATCACGTGACTGACGTCACACCATTTAGAGTGAGCATCGTTGAACTTTGTTTCACGATTGCAATAGGCATACCTAGTACCAATATGCTAAGTGCATCTATATATATATATATATATAATTTCTTCTGAGGATTAGTTACTTCTTTGAAAATCCATGGATTAAAGATCATTCTCGTATTTTATTCCTTGTTTAAACATTTGATGATTATAATAAACTTGTAAAGTATGTAACTTTACTTTTTATCACTTTCATATATATTATATATATATATATATATATATATACACACACACATATGGGGGGGGGATAAAGTTCCCCAAAAAAGATTCAATGTTTTAACAAATTCCTTCTGCCGTCACAAAGAAGGTTTACGAATGGCGATAGACAGATTCAAACGTTTTCAAATGGTTTTTGGAATTTTCTCTATGCAAGACTTCAAAACACTCCATGTTAAAGCTACTCACTCAGCAAGGATTTTCGACTAAATGCTGGCCAATATATATATATATATATATATATATATATAAACACATATTCATTCATTCTTTTATAAAATACATGTTTTGATAAAGAGTGAACGACCGCTTGAAATATTAAAATTTAAGCTATTGTAACACCTATAATTTTCCATGCTTTTGTTTTATTTTTCAAATGTGAAAAATTCATTAGCTTTTTTCTTTTTTTTTTTTTTTCTCAAATTTAACAGATTTTCAAAAAATGTGGAAGTTTGACAGATTTCTTTTTCTTTTTCTTTTTCTTTTTCTTTTTCTTTTTCTTTTTCTTTTTCTTCTTTTTCTTTTTCTCTTTTCTTTCTCTTTTTTCTTTTCTTTTTTTTTTCTTTCTCTTTTCTTTCTTTTCTTTTCTTTTTTTTTTTTTAAATTTGTTTTTTAAATAATGGAAAATAAATTCAAACAAAGGAGGTGTCCAGAGCACTACTAAAACCATTTCTTGATTTCCGGACAGGGGCCATGCAAAATATGACCATAAAAAAGGTTCTGTTTGATTTTATTAACCTTTGACTGTTTTTTTTTTTATTTGTTTGTTTTTTCTTTGTGTTTTGAATATGAAAAGAATCGAATGTAATAAAAGTGGCGATAAATTTCCACTTTGAACTTTGGAGTCACCGAAATTGGTAATTTGATCCTTTGTGTCTTTTTCATTTCATTTTCTTTCTTTCTTTTTATAAATTGATTTGAAATGTAATTTCTTAGAATTATTTCCACTATTGAATTTAGTCTTTTTGTTGTTTCTTTGTTAAATGATGAAGCACTTATTATTATCATGAAGACCGGCTCAAAATCACAGCTCATTTATTTCTTAACTGGATGAAACCCATGATTGTTCATTTGTGTGTTTGTAGCGACTTTAGAGATGGGTGTGTAAGAATAGTTCTAAGTGATAGTCATCTGAAGGTTCAAGGTTCAATCTTCGGTAGGGGCGATACGAAGAAGTGTGAATTACTGAAGACTTCTCCAAATCAGTGCTGACGGAACAAAATTCTGTCCAGATTCCCGAGTTCGGCAGAAATATTCCCGAGTTTGACAGAAATACACCTGAAGAAGGCCGGAGGTTACAGCGGCCGAAATGTTGTGATGATAACACTCAAGATGAGAAATGTAGTCCGAATAACCAAAATTAAACAAATTATCAATCCTCATCTCAAAAATTCAGAAATATAAGATTAGTTTATGGTAAATTTCCACGTAGTGTAAAAAGTTAGAATGAAAACATCCTGATGGCCTGACAGTGTTTGCCTTTGTAAACGGCAAATCACTTATATGAAATGTAACTTGTGTGAAACCTTTTGCGTCTTCATCAGTGATAGAATCGGCTACAAACCCTGGACATGCAGCAGTGTCAGCAGAGAGCCACAAACGGTCAAAATATGCCGATCTTCTCGACAGATTTGTGTTTCAACCAATCGCCGTGTCGCGATAGGCCTCCACCACGCGCGACTTCCTAAACAGCCTTGGTCTGTTAATGGCGCGCCACACCAGGAACCATCGTGAATTGACTTGGCTTTACGAGCGCCTCTCCATCGCCACGATTCGTGGAAACACCTTGAGTCTGCTCTTGGCCTGCCAAGCCAGGAGGGCATCCAATGAAACTTCCTGATGCTTGCATATTGGTTTTGAAAAGGGACATTTTGTTACTTATTATATATTTTTTTTGTTTCATCTATTTTATAAAGTGCACTTGTCTGTGTGAAATGTGTTTACGTTTGTATGTCTGTAAAAGGCTTCCGAGATACTTGACAGAACTCCGTAAAGTTGACGTTTTCTGAATCGCCCAGTTTCCGGGTGCATATCGAAAGATTGGAAAAAAACATTGATTTATTCATCTCGAACGGACCCTAAATTTGTTCGTCATTCGATCGATCGTACGCCTTGTGCCTGCGTGCATGCAAGACACAGCCCAGATTCAAACTGCGTTTTAAGTGACCTATTTTTCGTTAGTTTTTATTCTCTGTTCGTGCGGCACAGTTAGTAACGACGAAGGACAAAGAACTAGAGGTTGATGGTTCGATCCCCACCGACTCCCAGATTTTTTTTATCAAGTGTCGGGTTTTGCTGCAACACTTTGTATAGTGAGGGGGTGGAATTTTGCTGCAACACTTTGTATAGTGAAGGAGTGGGATTTTGCTGCAACACTTTGTATAGTGAAGGGGTGGAATTTTGCTGCAACACTTTGTAGTTATTAAAAGACCATTGGATCTTGATACATGGTCACACAGCAATTCTTCAAACTACTATTCTCATCTTGGTTGTAATTTTTATGTTTCTGCCGATGTAACGGTGGTTAAATGGATAACGACACGAACTGACGACCTTGGTGTGCCAAGTTCGAATCCAGTCGGTTCCCTAATACCACTTTCACTTAGGGATGTTGGCAACCATTACGTGGTCCCTCCTGCAAGACTGCCGACAACAACAGAATCAAACCAGTCAACAAAGGTGTACCATTCTGATTCATGTGAATTTACTTTACTTTTTGTCTCTGACCTTCGAACTCTGGCAATCTATATGGATTTTTGGGTACTTATGCAGATTAGGACCCAAGCTCAAATCAACTGAGCGTCGGTAGTTTCCAGATGTTTACGTAGACGGCCAGAAAAAGCCGAATGAAAAGTCGGTTGCCTGCATCAAAAAAATCCCCAAAATAGGCTAGATTTTTTTTTTTAAAGAAAAATATCACTGAACAAGTGTTAAAACGGTGTTAGCATTAGTGGATAATTATCCAGATTAGGACCCAAGCTAAAATCTACTTGGTGTCGGTTAGGTTTAGGTTAGTACCGGGTTAGGATTATAAAATGTCTTTTTCTGCATGAAAATGTTGTTTTTTTTATCAGTAATTTTTTTTTCTTTGGCTATAAGGTTTTTTCCCTTACAAAATTGAATCACTTCTTCAGGAGACGTAATAATTTTGGTGCTAACTCGTTAAAATTTATTATCGCTTTGATCAATTTTTATTTCCCGTTAATGAATTTCGCGATTCAATCAAATAAAATGTTAACTTGTCGTCTGCTTATTTTCTCACTTTTTGATTCGATAAGCGCTTCGACATTTTTCGTCTGGAAAACATCCGGAAACTACCGACACCAAGTCGATTTTAGCTTGGGTCCTAATCTGCATAAGTATGGAATTTCGAACTGAACCCTTTATTTAATCCGCGGGGGTAGATTGTTCTCGTTCTGTCAGTCACCACCGGATAAAAGTGTTACGTAACTTTTATTCTTCGTCATTATCGTCTGTCGTGAGGATTAAATGAAGGGAGTGGTTGGAAATTTCCGTCCAGATTCCCGAGTTCGAAAAGATGCACCTGAAGAAGCAAACGTTTGTTGTAACGCTTCATAATGTATTTTTTTACCTTTGCCCATCCAAATCTTTTCTCTTTCCTACAGCCACTTTCTCACAGTAGACGTTGCTAGTCTCTCTCTGCTCTATCATTATTTTTATGGTAGGTGCTCGACTGAGCTCCAATCTACAGTTACCCTCTGCAAAACATTCACAACAAAAACTCTTCTAGCTACAACCACTGTCAATAATTTCCCTTTCTCCCTTCTGTGTACCTAAAACTAAACAGAACTTCCATGAGCAGAGTTTCTTTCATAGAACTTCCTTTCTGTGGAACACAATACCGCAAGACTTCTTCCAAGCTGACTACAACGTAGTCATTTTCAAGTCTAATGTTAACAAATTCTTGTTGAGCCCTGGTGATACCAGATCAGGCTGCCCTGTGGCTCCCTGAGACGAAATTCACCTACATTGACGTTTTTTTTTTTTTTTTGTAAAACTTAATTATGTTCTACAAAACCAAAAACAAAAACAACAGCCCCTCTCCCTTTCTCCCTCCCCTTTTTTATTTTTAGAACTTGAAGCATAAATCTTTTACTATAATGACCAGATTCGGCATTAAATAACCCAAAAAGGGTTGATATGCCGTAAAACAAAACTACCAAACCAAAAACGATGATTAAACATTTGAAGATATAAAGAACTTGAAGCATAAAAACTTTTACTATAATGACCAGATTCGGCATTAAATAACCCAAAAAGAGTTGATATGCCGTAAAACAAAACTACCAAACCATACCTCTTGTTGAGCCGTCCCCCTAAATAATCTAATTCTGCCCAATTTCAACCATCCTTACCAATCATTACTGTGTTGTCTCACCGTCCACGGGATAAACTCATTAACCTTTATCCTCGAGTGGCCTTTGGGAATTGATAAGTGGTGACTCTTTAGCCAAAAATTATTAAAAAAAGAAAAGATATCTAATATATAAAGTAAAGCCAGTCTGTTAACTGTTTCTTTAGCGTGTTTAGCTTTTTAATACAACGTAGATACTTTTGCAACTTAATTATGGCAAATATTGGTCCGTGTTCTTAAAACAGAAAATTTTATTTCCATTTGATTTTAATATTTAATCCTGATCAATATTTATTTTTTGATTAGAAGAGGGGGAGATTTTATTCTCGCACTCAAGATTTCCTGGTAACTTTTAATGCCGCAAAGACAAAGCTCCTTTCCTTCAATAACTACAAGGAACTTCTCCAACCACCAATTGTCATGGCAAATAACACCCTACCTGAGAGTTCATCATTCAAACTCCTCGGTCTAACCTTCACGGGTAACATGAATTGGCACAAATACATTGAAGACATTGCCAAGGCTGCCGCAAAGAAGGTTGGTTCCCTCTACCGTGCTAGTAAACTCCTCACACCTGACATTATCCTGTATCTCTACAAAGCCACCATCCGCCCATGCATGGAGTATTGTTGCCACATCTGGGCTGGTGCAGCATCTGCTAGTCTCTCCCACCTTGACAAGGTCCAAAAAAAATCGCCAACCTAATAAATCCCTCACTGTCAACCAAGCTCCAGTTCCTGTCCCATCGCCGCAATGTAGCATCCTTGTGCTTGTTTTACAAATACTTCAATGGATTATGCTCCGATGAACTGGCTACTCTGGTGCCTCCTCGACGTACATTCACTAGACTAACTCGACAATCAGCTAAATCTCATTCATTCACTGTGGAGGTCCCCAGATGTCGGAGAGCCTTCTACTCAAATATCTTTTCTCGTGCTGCTGGCCTCTGTAACTCCCTCCCTGTTTCCCCGACAGTACAGAAATTTAAAACTAATGTAAACAGACATCTCGCTGCGCAGATCCCAATTTAGGTTGACCCCCCACCCCCACCCCCACCCTCTCCCCATTTCTTTTTTCTCAGTAGCCCCTTACATCTACAGTGGCGGCCTGCCTTGTTTGGGGTGAACTATGTTAAAAAAAAAAATTTTTAAACTGTCTCTCATGAACACCGGTTATAAATTTAATAAGAGAAAACTTTCAAGATTCACCGGGTAGTAAATCATATTACATTGTCTAATACTCTCGCTTCTCCCTTTTTTTTGATAAACGATGTACCGACGGGGTGGGAGGGAATTCTTGTCTTGTCACCAATGAGGTTACATCGGCTGAAACGTTGCGAAAATAACAACCAAGATGAGAATAGTCGTCTGAATAAAACCAACTGCGGAAAACTTTTCGGATTCGTGATATTGATTTATTGGTACACTTCATCCCCCTCTCGCAGCCGACACAAAACGTTTGTTTCTGGTTTTGTCCCCTGTGCATTGGAACCTGTACTAATCAATTGTCTCCCGTTGATTGTGTGCATTTGGTATTTCGATAATTTGAAATTAATCACATAATCTTCTGCAACATTTATAAGTAAACTGTTTCGGGCTATAAAATGTTTTTGGTGATGGACGACAGAAAAAGCCGAAATGTCACCATTGTTGTTTGGTCGCGTGGAGTCTTCCTGAATATTTATGATCAGCGGTGTTTTGTGGCTCTTCAAGTTGGGACTTGACCACGACGGGCCCTACTCTCGATCACCGCAAAGAAATTTGAATAAGATTTTAATTTTATGTTATGCAGATTTGTTCGGCTGACAATGACAATGTCAAGTTTGGGTGAAAAGAAAACAAATATTTATTTTTGGTTGTTGATTTTTTTTAAATTTTTTTTTTTTTTTAAATAAGGAGAGGTAGTTTGCTTGAAGCATTGTGTGTAATAAGTATATAGAGGAGTATTCGAAGGCTACCACAATGCAAGAAATGGAAATATGTCGGCGTTGAGAAGTAAGACAAAAACAAGTGATTTTACTTTATATATTTTTTCAAAAACTTTTTAATTTTTTTTTCTATATAGCAATACTTTAACACTGATGTAATATGTGTGACCGTGTTCCATAATATATTTCGAGGAAGACCTCTTTGTCAAATGGTAGGTGTTTCAAATCTCAAAAAAGGTGTGGATGGCAATCTTGCTTATAACGCAGTAAATATTAATATCCGCAGCAAATTTAATAAAACTAAAACAATAATTGATTTTTTTTTTTATGACTTTAATTACTTATTTAATTTTTTTTTTTTTAATGAATATTTTATATTTGAACCCACCGATGAAGTGGCATATATTTATATATATAAAAAAAAAATATTACGATATTTAACTTTTCTTAACTTTCGAAAACGAGTTTGTGCGGCATCCATTTTGATGATTATTTGGAAAGGGAAGATAACTCGTGATATGACTTATCACAATTTGTATAATTCATTTGGAATTTACTTAGGAAGTCAATTTCAAAAAAGCCGTCCAACACATGCCAGCATGTAAAATGGATATATGATGAGAGTGCCTAATGAGAATAAAGTGTTAGATGACCTGATTAAATAAATAAAAGGTCTTTATCCTCATTACCAAATCCTCATTTACCACCTCCCCACAAGGTCTGGATGTTACACAAGATCGATTTAATTATGGGGAAAATCCAGCTCCCCAAAAATAGTCACTCTAAATTGGGACAAAAACAAAAACTACCTCAGTCTAGACAGATAAATGTTATTTAGTTTAGCATGCAAGTTCCTTTTTATCTAGATTAATGCAAGACCCCATCCCAGTTAGCAAAATCTCTTAGCAAGGGGTACAAATGAGTCCTGATCCACCCCCACCCTTCTTTTTCTTTATTTTCAGTATTAGAAAATCCTCAGAGATGCCTACTCGCCATTTTTACTTTGTCGCTACCTTGCCTTAAAAAATGGCACCTATCTTGGAGGATAATACACAATCCATGTGCCTGAATCCCATCCAGCTTTTTTTTTCTTTTTTATCCCCCAATAATCTCCTCTCTTTATTTCTCCCATTTATAAACTGTCTTGCTTGTTTTCGGCTCTTGAAACAACCCGGAAAACAGTGAGTAGCTCATACCTAGATAGATTTGGGAGGGGTCTTACTAACTACCATACTAAGCATTTTATTTTTCAGCAATCTGTTTTTGCTGTTTTTTAGCACCCTCCACCCTCCACCCTCCAACCGATGAATTTGTACATATAATTTTTTGTAAATAAAAAACGTACAACTATTGGGGATGATGTTACGTAGGTTTTACTCATAGAGTGAATGTGGTATTTTGGTGACAGAAACTAGTTTAGAGAATAAACTAAGATGGCGACAGTCGACACTCATCCCACACACCTAATTTTGGCCTTGCGCCACATCTTATTTTATAAATAAAAATGTACTATACTGAACATTTTTGTAAGATTTTTAAGATAAATAAAATCTAGATTAATGCAAGAATGGTATGTTCCTCTTTTTGTGTAATTTTTTTTTTTTTTTTTTTTTGTTGGATAACGCCTACTTTCCCTCCTACTCTTGTCCCTTTAACTTTGCACCTTCTTCTCCTGCCTTTTTTGTTCCCTCTTCCTATCTACCCCTTAATTATTCTTTAAAACGTGTACCACTTCAACCGTACCCCCCCCCCTCGTAAAGTGCCCCCCCCCCCTTTTTGTTGTGTGTTCTCTACTTCACACTTGGGTAACTTTTACCTTTAAACACCCTCTTTCACCCTCTGGCTTCACTGGGGAAACCTTTTCTTTTTTTCTCACCTGCTGAGGTTTGCTCTTCGTCATTGTTCAAATAAGTTTGTTTTTTTTTTACACCTCGGACATGGCAAAAACTTGCCTTCAATATGTCTAGACACAAATTATCACAATGCTTTTTCGTTCATTTTAATGCAAGGTAAGTGTCTTCTGTTTTTTGTTTTTTTTAACTTAGTTTTTTACCAGTTCAGTTTAGACAAAAAAAACAAAAACATAAGTTAACTTTTAAATCAATTTAATTTCTCCTTGGCCTTTTGGCTAAGATCAAAGTGTAGTATCTGTTCCAATGGATACTGCACCCCATGGTTTATTTATCTACCTCCCACAAGGCAAGATGTGACACAAGGTCGGGAAAGTGGGATTAGATAAGACAGGGCTCGAGGTGAGTATTCTGGCCATTTAAAAATTGCCTGGGCAGCCCCGTCGGCATTCCCGGTAGGGCGCCTCAGACAGTAAGCAATAAACTTACTCCTCCCGGAAGAGGGGAGGCGAAGCCTGGGAGGGTGCACCTCTTAGAACTGCACAGGACCAACAACCCCCAATAGACCGGCGTAAATCCAGACCTAAAGGCCCGGACGATACTGGTTTATTAGGTGGGGTAAAAATACCCTATTGTCTTTACCTTCGGGGCTTGATTTATGCCGGTCTATGGGTCTGTCCTGTGCAATTCTAGGACGTCCACCCTCCCAGGCTTCGCCTCCCCTCTTTGGGGAGGAGTAAGTTTATTGCTTACTGCCTGGGGCGCCCCTATCGGGGAATGGCGACGGGGCTGCCCAGGCAATTTTTAAATCTCACTTTCCCGACCCGACCTTGGGTCACATCTTACTTGTGGGAGTAAGATAAAAACTGGCCTTGTGTCTAACTCCTGGAGAGGAGTAAATCAATACTCACACCCCGTTCTTGGCCTTTTGGCTAAGATCAAAGTGTAGTATCTGTTCCGATGGATACTGCACCCCATAGACTGGTATTGTCTTGACCTTCGGGGCTTGATTTACGCCGGTCTATGGGTCTGTCCTGTGCAGTTCTAGGACGTCCACCCTCCCAGGCTTCGCCTCCCCTCTTTGGGGAGGAGTAATTTTATTGCTTACTGTCTGAGGCGCCCCTACCAGGGAATGCCGACGGGGCTGCACAGGCAATTTTTAAACCCCACTTTCCCGACCTTGGGTCACATCTTACTTGTGGGAGTAAGATAAAAACTAGCCTTGTGCCTAACTCCTGGAGAGGAGTAAATCAATACTCAGCATTAGCCAACCCATTTAAAAAGTTATGCCTGTAAATCCTGTAGCTCCCCCTGTGGAAGGTTCTTAGCCTTTTGGCCCCAAGATAAAATTGGTATATAGGCACAATCTTTTCTATTTTAATTTTATAACCTTCTAAATTGTTAGTAAATCTATACAATTTCACACATGCGTAGTGAGTCTTTTTTTGGTACTTCATCATTGAAGAGTTTGTGGGTGTCTTTGTTCCCGGCTTTGGATCGGGTATTTTAGCCGACGGGCGCGTCTTTAGGGATTGTCAAGCACCACACTAAACAATTAACAATGTGTAGATAAATTGGGACTAGACCGATTCGATAAAAACATGGGTCACCAGTTAGCAAGTGCTAACTTTTAACAATAAAATATTGTTAATAAAAAAGGAGAAACTGTAAAGTAAAAATAAAATATTTATGTGGCAACAATTTTACAAAGATGTATAAAATATAAACAATAAAGTTTGTTAAAGGTTGTTAAAGTTTTTGTATATGGAAACGACACGAGCGTTAAATTTGTTTTCAAAGTTCAGTGTGTGTACGTGTTTTTGTGTTTACATACTTGGGTTAAGTTGTCATTGGGAAGAAGGCAGCAGCCGTGCTTAAATGATGGATTTGGGGCTTCGCACTTCCAAGTGGTGTGATCCGTGTTGTTGTTGTTGTTGTCTTCGTTGAGAGCCGAGGCCATTCTGTCTATGTCGCCAGGAACTCTGATTTCATTTTTTTTTTTTTTTTTTTTGATAATTCACTGGTTTTATCAAAGTTTATTTCTTGTTAAAAACATGTGTGAACACTTTTCTTGAATTCACACTTTGGCCACATCTGTAATTACTTATTTTTACGAGCAACTGACCGCAAGGTGATTCCCTCTTCAAGAAGAAAGAAAGAAATGAAAAGAAGAGGAGAGAGTAAGCCGAATGAACCTAGAAAGAAAAGGGGTAACTAAGCGAGCTAGTACTTTCCTTCAATGCTCGTTCGTCTCATCGATCTATTGATCTGCCATAAGTTCATTCTATGTTACCAGTATAATTTAGGGGAGATAACTTGAATATGGCTCAAGGAAAGCCACTCCCGAATATATTGAGCCAACAATTATCTCCCTTGAAATTTGGTATTAGAATTTTTGAGATGAGGATTGATAATTTGTTTGACTTGGATCATTCGGACTACTGTTTTCATCTTGGATGTTATTTTTACAACGTTTCGGCCGTGTGACCTTTGTCTTGTCGAACTCGAATAATCTGTACGGAATTTCGAACTGAATCCTTTACTTAATCCACGGGGGTTGATTGTTTTCATTTCGTCAGCCATGACCGGGTAGAAGTCTTAAATAATTCCTAATTGTATTTTTAATATCGCCCGCACTGAGGATTGAACCTTCAACCTTAAGACTGTCATTTAGAACTGATTATCACTTAGCACTTTTATCCATTGTGCTATGAGTCCTTCGGTTACATCGACCGAAACATTGTATGAATAACATCCAAGATGAGAACAGTAGTCCGAATAATCCTTAAAAATTTTTGTTTTTTAGATTTTAGGGGATTTATTTAAAATTGGTATGTAGACACAATTATTTTTTTTATGCTCTTCCAAATTGAAAGTTTTGAGGGCCATTATTATTGTTTTTGATGGGAGGGGTTAGGGTATTTACAATTTGTTTGGCAGAGGGCAGTCTTGTTTTTGTATTTTTTTTCTTTTTTTTTTCCTCCAAATGAAAAACTGTTAATTATATAAGGTTTTCTTTGTTTGTTTTCATTCTTTTGTATTCCATATCCTTTCTGATTTGTGTTGGGCCCCTGTTTGCCAATAAATACCTTTGGCTCCTTGATTTTTCTATTTTTCCTTTTTCATTCCTGTCTGTTTTTTTTTTGTGATCGTCGGTTAACCTTTAATCTTAGCTTTAGAGCCACTGCTGGTATTCCACCAATGCAAGACATTGGTGGAGGCATCTTTTCTATGTTTTATCAATGTTGGCCATGTTTCACATTAAAACAATTTCCCGTACGCCATGTTGCTTGTCTCAAACTGGCACAACTTGTGGGAGATGAGCTAAGAAGAATGTAAGAAAAATAAATGTATATTTCTTCTTAATCAAAAAGATTGAGTTAAAAAAATTTTGGCACTTCTGCTGCATATGTTTAGCAGCTGCCGATTTAGAAATCGAAATTGAAGAGTTCCATTGTTTTCCCTCCAAGTACCATTCACTCAGAAGCGGGTTATTAAACGAATTTCGGAAATGGACTTAAACTCCCACCAATCAAAACTTTTCAATTATAATTTTAAAAATAAACACTAATTTTTAATTCATATAATAAAAAAAAAGTTAACTGTTATATTATACCCAAAAAGAAATCAGCGTTGCCTTTTTTTTTATGTGTTAATTTATACAATAAAAAAATAAAAAATCACTTCCGGTTGAATTATCTCCCCTTATTTTCAGGAAAAGGAAAGAAAATGTTCTGCTAAACATATACAGCAGAAGTGCCAAAAATTTTTTAAATGTTTGACTAACAAAAAGAAAAAAGTTTGATTACTAAAAAAAACAAAAAAACTCCAAGTATTTTATAGACCCTTATTTTTTCTATTGAAGTGAATCAACTTTGGCCTTTTGGCTAAGATCAAAGTGTAGTATAATGAATTTCTGTATAATATAACCATATTTATTTATTTATGAAAAAATTTTAAATTACAAATTTGGGAATAGCCTAAGTAGGACGGCCCCTAGAGCAAATGTGGTATTGTGGTGACTGAGATGATTCTAGTTAAGAGTAGGATAGACTTTTTTTTTACTTTAAACCAAAGGATGACCAACGACACCCATTTTCCCCACACTTTTGATGGCCTTGTGCCTAATTTGTTTTGAATGTTAATCTTCTATATTTTCTGCAAATAAATAATTCAAAATGTAGTATCTATTCCAATGGATGCTACACCCTTTAGACTGGTACCGTCTTGGCCTCTGGTCCTTGATTCTGCTGGTCTTAGGGTTTGTACTGGGCAGTTCTAGGAGGTCCACCCTCCCAGGCTTTACCTTCTCACCCTTTGAGAAGGGGTTAATTTATTGCTAATCACCTGAGGCGCCCCTACCAGGGAATGCCGACGGGGCTGCCCAGGCATTTTTTGACGGCCGGAGTGCCTTTCTTCCTCTAGGGCGCTGGCTTTTCAATCCCACTTTCCGACCTTGTGTCACATCTTACCGCTGTGGGAGATAAATACAAAAAAGGGTACAATTTCGGAAAAGCCTCAATAAGAAAAAAACAAATAATAAATACATATCTGTATTATATATGTGACCGGGACGGAACAAAGATATCGTACACCAAAAATTACGTAAATTGATCAAGTAGATTTTTTTTTTTTTATCACAGAAAATCAAATTTTGTCTTTTTTTTTTTTTTTTTTTACGCTCGCTTGTCACAAGCTGGGCTTGTAACGCTGGGCTGACTTACGTCCCGTGTTTTTCAAAGATAGCGACGTGATGAGCGAGCATGGAAAAAATGACAAAATTTGATTGTGTGATAAAAAAAAAAAAACTTATTTGCTCAATTTACATAATTTTTGGTGTACAATGTCTTTGTTCTGTCACAGTGACATACATAATACCAGAATGTCCTCATTTTTATTTATCATTTGTTTTTTCTTATTGAGGCTTTTCCAAAGTTGCACAAAAAAAAACAACAACAAAAAAAACGGTGAATCAACTTTGAAACTGTGACCTTTCATAAATTCATGGTGATGGTTTTATTGCTCCTATGCTGTCACTTTGTTGGAAATAAGTTTGCCCTCAAATCTCTTACTAAAAATCACTTTATAGCAAATGTGTCATAATTATTAAATATTCGATGGCAAATGACTTTGCTAAAAGTAAAGTCACTTATAAACAAAAGTTTTTTTAATTTATAATTAACTTTATTTTTTTTATTCATTTTTAATTTATAGCGAAGGTACTGTAGGAGATATAGTTAGAATATATTCGATTTTAGCACCGTTCAAAAAAAATTGGCTTGAAGAGGTCTTGACTTGACCGAAATATTTTGTTGCTAGCATACAAATTTTAAATAAAAATATATTAAAACTAAAAACATTTAGAATAAAATACCACACTAATTTTATACGTTATAATATTAGGCACTCCGGACGATGACACTGCCGCGCTGACTTCCGGTATACAGTATCTATAGTTATTATTGTAATGACAATGTATGAGTTCATTCACCGCACTGTCCGTGATCGTCCCACTCGTTGTGCCGGTCCAAGATTGTTGTTCGATTCGGTCAATGCTGCAACAAAGAATTCTCATTCCAAATAAAACCACGAGTCCAGTTTATAAACAATTAACAGATGTTTATTGTTTTGGAGATTACAAATTGTACTCGTTTTCTTAGGTTGAATAGCAGACGTGAAAAAATAGATCCTTTATTACGGCCAAATAAAATATAAGTCCAATCAACACAATCCTTTAGCTAAGAGCCCAAAGGGCACTTCTTGCCAGGAAAGACATATCGACCCAGCTGACTGCCAGCCCTCAGAAAAAGCAACTATTTGGTTCATGCCCAGAAGGCCGGCTCTAAATGCTCCCCTTTCCCCTCTCCTGGAATATTTTCACTCCTGACTGGAAATCTTAGATTCTGACTTTTCTCAGGTCACCATTCGACCACCCAAGGACTGGCTACTTGAGATATCCACTGGATATAACGGCCAGACAGTGTTCACTCAACAGTGTTTATCTAGAGCCTAAGAACATTACTTTTCTCAAGTCGGCCGGTCTCAGCATGATTCCTTGTTTTATGAGGTACTTATTTTATTTCAAACAAAATACAAATTCTGTGTAGTCCAACTCACAATCAGAGATATTTTCAATTTCTTCTGTAGTCCCCCCCTTTTTCCTTTAGCTGCACATCTATTACTTGTAACGTCTGCCATTCGCATGCCCAACTAAAACATGCAGCTCTGTGCATGTTTTAGTTACATAACATAGATGACAAAATGCATCGGTCCAATGCTGTCTTGTAGTCGTGTCTATTAAAGAAGCAGAGAGTTGTCTTTGCTCTTCTGTGTTGGACGTCCACATTTATAAAACCGCAAATGCATGAACTCCTACAAAATCTCATCAATCCGCGTTTCTTTATGGTTCGTAGATTTATTGATGTTATCTCTCTGACAAGAATATCACACGTGTTAATCATGTGACATTAAAGAACTTTCAATCTTCGTCCCGCCCTCCCATGTTGGTTTTTGGAGGAGGGGGGAGAAAAGGTCAACACGAGCCCAAATAAATATCTGCTTCAGGGGCTCGCTGTTGGAAAAAGGATCCTCCGTTACTTCGTCAACTTTCGCCATGATGTCACTCATGCGATCTCGTACGCCTCTCTAGCTATACAACATTTATAAGCTGGTGCTATTTTTCTGATTTTCTATGATTTTTTGGTGCATTTGGTTTCAATCTTTAAGTCGCCATGTGCACTCGGTGTCGTGCTGCGTACATATTTTTTTTGTGTCAACTCCTTGTTTTCAAGTTCTTTCTCTTCCCCTAACCCTAACCCTAACCCGTATCGCTTTGTCGCATTCTCATCGCTAGGCATGCCTCGAGAGATGAAATATGTAGATGGGGTGGACTTTATAGATGAGGACAAGAACACACAAGACTGCTCCCCATGAGCACAGAAAAAATGTATAGAGATAAAGTGAGATTGGAATTTTTCACACAAGTTTAACATTACTTAAGGGAAGGGGGCCATCATAGCCAAGAGACGAGTATCAGGGTTATTGACAATTTTTTTATCTTTAATTTTGAAGAGTTAAATGACAGGGGGAGATAATTCAAAGTGTGCTCCCAGGATTTATCTAAAAATGGATTTTACTGTTATGCATTTTAATTAACTGAACATTAAGTAAAGTAAAAAATACATATATACGTAGAAGGATTATTTAGTCATAAAACAATCACAACGTTTGATGGCATCCGATACCAAGAAAAAGTAACAAAAATTTATTGAAATAATTTTTTTTTCCTTTCATTTACGCATTTTTGTATTTTTTACTTTCTCTGATGCTTAATTTATTTCAATAAATCTCTTAAATTTTTTTTGGTGCCGAATACCATAAAACGTTGGGATTGTTTGGTTCCTAAATAATCCTTTTACGTGTATATATATATATATATATATATATATATATATATAAATATAAGTGAAGGTTTGTAATCGGATTACAAACCTGCACTTATATTTACCAGCAATGCTTAAAGCAAACTACAATCTCCTTTTTATTTATTTATATATATATATATAAATAAATAAAATGTTGATTTTTCTAAACATATAACGTCTTAAGAACTTGACGTCCATTCGACCCCTCATGGTTAATACCACCAAAATGAGGAGGAAGAAAAGAAGGAAAAAAAAACTATAAGACAGTCTCGCCTGACGAGGTTGTAATACAATGAAAGCTCGCAGAAAAAAAAAATTAAATAAATGAATTTTTCATTTAAATTGCACGACTGTTGATTTTCAAAATATTTCACTTTAATACATTCTAATCCGTGCTTCAAAGATGTTGATTTCCTTACTTAGCTCAACGGCTGCGTTTCGATCCCGACTTGAGGCACTAACTGGTCTAGCCGCACTGATGAGCTGTGAAACAGTCTGTATGTGGATGACTATATATATATATATATATATTACTTGAAGTTAATTAAAATGTATAACGGTAAACTCCCTTTGAATATAAATCCTGGGGGAACATTTTGAATTATCTCCCCCTGTCATTTGACTCTTCAAAATTAAAAATAGAATTTTTTTTTTTTTTTTGTCGTCCCTGTAATACAGAAGTACCGACAATTTTGCACGTCGTATCGAAGTGTGTTTATCATTGAACAGCGATGAAACAAAGACTGTTGAACATTCATGACTGAAACTTGGAGGACAAGACAGGAATAGACTACAGTTTATTTGTACCAAATACGGTTGGATTGCAGAAAGGATTGTGAATTTTATTAACGCTTTCATATGTGTCATTTTCATTTTATTTTTTGAGACGGTGGGTCGGGTCACCCTGTAATTATGTCCTGGAGGGTGTGTGTGAGGAGAGTAAAGGACGGGAGGGTGTGGGTGAAACATTTTCTGTTGAAAATAGGCACCTGCTCTCCTCATGGTATTTTTACTGGAATCTCCATGAATAAAAAAAAAAATAAAAAATTTTTTTCGCTTTGTGAAAATTGTAAGCATGACCTTCAGAATATGTTTTCGTTTCAAAACATCAACAAATAAAAAGAAAATTGGTCTGACCTGAAAAATGAAGCTTATTACCTGACCCCTTTTTTGGGGGATGATTCGGTTAGCGTGAATTGGGTCACGAGACCCTTTTTTTTTCTCCCCCCCCCCCCAGCACAATCATAAGATCACAATTTTATTTATTTATTTTATCAGGTGTTAGCAACAAAAACGGTGCGCTATCTAGGTGGCCTTTAACTGAGATATCAAACTTACGTGTATGTCTGTCTGTCTATCTATATGTATACCTATCTATTTATACCTATATATATATATATTTTTTTTTTTTTTTTTTTTTGGTTTTGCACATGTTCGTCTTTTACCATAGTCCGTTTTTCACAACATTTTATTGACCGGTGTCCACTTATCTATCAGGCTGCTAGAGAATTCCGGGGTTTTTGGGAAAAAAATTCAAATATTTTATATTTTAGGAGGGGGGATCAGTTTCCAATGTTAATTAAAAGTGCATGTTCATGTTACATGCTCGCTAATTTTGCACCGAAAAAAAATGTTGGTCCATAAGAACAACACATGCAACATGGTCAAAACTGATCCCCCTCCTAAAATGTAAAATATTTCAGTTTTTTCCAAAAAACCCGGAATTCTCTAGCAGCCTGATAGGTAAGTGTACACCGAAAAAAGAAAAAAAAATAGTCAGTAAAAAGTTGTGAAAACCACTGATCCCCCGTCTTAAAATGTAAATTTAAAAAAAAATTTTTCTAAAAACCCCGGAGTTCTCTCGCGACATGATAGGTAATTGTAAGCAGAAGAATAATTTTTTAAATTGAGATGGTCAAAAAGAGGGGGATCAGTCTACGTTCAATTTACATTGAAAACTGATCCCCTGTCTTAAAATCTAAATTTTTTTAAATTTCTTTCCAAAAACCCCGGAATTCTCTAGCAGCCTGATAGGTAAGTATACATCGAAAAAAAAAAAAAAAAAGAAAAATGGTCAGTAAAAAGTTGTGAAAAACGGACTGTGGTAAAAGACGAACTTGTGACATTTTTTTTTCTCTTTGCAAAATCAATCATGTTCTGCAAAACCCAAAACAAAAAAAAAACAATTTCCCTCCACGCCTACCCCCTTCACTCAACCAAACACCATGAATAAAAAACTTGAAGCATAACATCTTTCACTAAAATGATTGGATTCAACATTAAATAACTCGACATGGTAAAAATCAACAGGATAGGAATCCAAAGAATTTCAACCGAGCTTATAAAAGTGCTCACTATCAAATAGAGCTTTTATATATATGATTATTTTTATTTACACAGACATGTACAAAATCTGCGACACTGGCATGCTGATGTTATCGATCAACAGCTGTTAGAAACTGATAGTTAAAATCCGATCTTTACCTTAGATTATATTTGGTAAAAACCTTATATATATATATATATATATATATATATATATATATATATATATTGATTTCTTTTTACTCAGTCTGGTCTGAGGCTCGCCGCCCTCGGGCAGATCAAATTTGATAATTGCATGATTATTTTTTCTGCATTTTTCTTCATCCTGAGGAAGACTCACAATAAAGACGAAACGTTGATGAATACATAAATAATATAGTTTTTGGCTTTCCTTTATCTAATATATATATATATATATGAGAGATATTTTATATCACTTTTTTCCTTGTCAAGGAGTCAAACGTTTTTTGATAATTCGCAGGCTCACTCTCCAGACCCCACAGTTTAGCAGGTCAACTGTCTTTTTACAGTCCGATCTAATCAGTTGTTTCCAAGTTTTCCTTGACCACCGAACCTTCCTGCAACTAAAGACTTCCATGCTTCAACGGTTTATCGAGGAGATCGAACGCCGCACATGACCGTATCAGCGCAACCAATTTGTCTTTCGGATGAAATTTATGCTGGGTAATTGTAGTGCTTTCAGCAAATCCTTCCATCTAACATGTTTGGTCAGATTTCACATTCTAGATCCATCTCATCATGGATCTGTCATCACGCTGTACCACGGATGTCGAGGAACAACTCACGATGTTAACAGAGGCAACAGCTCATGAAATCCCACGCACGCTTCCTTCACAGCTTTCTTGGACATGGCCACTTTTCGGAACTTTGTGCGAAATTCACGTTGAACACGTGTCCATGATTCAGTTTTTGAAAATTCAAGAACGCAAAACGCTTTTTCTGGTTGAGTGAACGCAATTACTGGGTCTGAAAAGATCAGAAAAAATCATTAGCATTACAAAAAACTTAATGAATTCAGCTTCAAAATGGTACCAGTTTCATTTTACTACCATTCATAGTCCAGCAGACATGAGGTCTTGAAATGTGTCCAAGACTTTTGGAACACCCTGTATATATACAGTATACAGATCGGTTGAAAATTAAATTGGTGACAGTTATTAGCTGTATTTTTGTTTAATTTTCACTTTTTGCGTGTACTATTACGTCGAGGTTCCACTTCGAGTAACATCTGGCGCCATTTTGAATACGGCGGGTTTACAAGATGCAGAAGACATTGATAAAACATGTAAATAAAAACGCTTTAAAATACTTTAAAACACACAAAAAATAGGATAATAGGTAGAAAAGTAACTTTTCTTGCTTGTGGTAATAGTTATTTGACTTTTTTTTCTGTTGAAAATTGTTGTCAATCACTGAATATTTTAATAAAATAGTGTATATGTGTTTCTATTAGGTCCATCCCCCCAAAATACCTCCATTGATGTTCGCAATGTTTCCTTTGTTTGTTTTTTTATCAATTTTTGTTTGTTTTTTTATTCTTTGTTTATATTTTCTCCTCCCCCATTCTTAATCCAATTCTGAACTCTGTTCCTTAAACGGTGCCCTTTGGCATTATCAAGTTTCAGTGCACTTTGAGATATATATATATATATATATATATATATATATATATATATATAATCAATCAGAAATGAAACATTTACGAAAAGATTTGTTGGACATTAATCTTCTTAGGCTCTTCATCATGTAAGTTGATTATTTTTCTAAAAACATGAACACTTTTTTGTATCGAGGTTTCAGTTCTATTTGATACACAAATCGGTCATTTCTAACGACAGCTAACAGAACGAAAAAAAAGGGTGAAAAAGACAAATAGACAACAAATAAATGTTACCAAAGGCAAGATAAGTTACTCTTCTTCTAACCTGGATAAGTTTATTTGTGTTTTAACTTGGTTTAAAGTGTTTTTTAGTTCGATTTAAAACTAGTGTCGAGATGTCACGTGATCAAATCGGCATTTTTTTTTGTTTTTGTTTTCACTTTTAGCATGGCGTCGAGACATTACTTTTAAATCGAACTAAACAACGCTTTGAAATAAGTAAAAACACAAATATACTTAACCAGGTTAGTAAAAGAGTAACTTATCTTGCCTTTGGTAACATTTATTTGTTGCACATTTGTTTTTGTTTTTTCATCCCTTTTTCGTTGTTAGCTGTCGTTATAAATGTCCAAAAATCCACAAATCTAATACTGAATTTTTAATTTCTAAAAAAATGTTTCACGCTTCAATAGAAACGTCTTACTTTTCAGATTTTAGTATTAGTGATGGGACGATTCCAATATTTTTCCCGGTTTCGATACAATTACCGATTCTGTTCTAAATTCCTGATTCCGATACAATTAACGATTCCGATTCTGTTTTTAATCTGTAAATATTAAGCTCTATTGCTTGTTTTGTTTTTTGTTTTGTTTTTTGTTTTGTTTTTTTGCGGGTTACCGTAAAAACCCATGTAATATGTGCATATATTTTCGCAAACGTAAAAATACACTTGTCGGGGGTAATCTATAGATTTAAGTTTTACTGGTAGTTTAAAATCAATAAATAGTTATCATTAGTACTAGCAATGGAAAATTACATTTTAAACAAGAACAAAACAAAAAATGAATAAAAGAATCGTGTTTGGCATCAGAAAATAGGCTCAATTTTTTCCGATTCTGATACCCCAAAAAGTCCCGATTCCGATTAATCGTCCCAACACTATTTAGTATCTCTTGAACTTTTAGTTCATTAAAATAATTTTGGTATTCTATCCTATGTTAGTTTACCCCAAAAGAAAATGATTTTTTTTTTTTTTTTTTTATTTTTTTTTTTTTTAAGCGATTACATTTCAACAGCGAAGGTTAATGATTGGTTCGAAAGTGTAAAACAGTTGCTTCAAAAATTTGAATAAAATTAGTGAAGAGTCAATAATATATATATATATATATATATATATATATATATATATATAAGACTAGCTGGCTTCGACCAGTAGGTCTCGCTTCACATTTATTATATATATATTATTTCTAGAGATGAAAGATGAGAATAAAAAATGGTAAAGATACAATATTTATTACAACATCAGAAGTTCAAAGCAAGGAGTCCCTTATCCTTAATCCATAAATATGAAACTCTTGCTTTGAATTTCTGATGTTTTAATAAATATTGTATCTTTACAATTTTTTTATTCTCATCTTTAATCTAGAATTGATTGCTATATTCAACAGCTTTATATTATCATGATAGATTATTATTAAACGATGATTCCATTATCTTTAATTTAATTCAACATTTTATATATATATTTTATATATATATATATTATGTAAATCATCCTTATTTAATATATATTAAATAAGGTGTACAATTTATTGAAATTGGACCTATTTGAATTTTCGGTGGACCTATGATTTAAATATTATCAAAATTTGATGAAATTTTGAGAATAGACATCATTTTTGATCATTTACCTATGGTTTAAATTTCATTTGAATCTAAGGGAAAACAGTTTTCAGGGGGGGGGCAGCGTTGAAATGATATATTTCTTATATAGCCTATGACCTTCCCTGAGAGGTCAGTAGTCCACGTGCCAATTTTCAAGCAATTCTGTTCAGCGGTTTGGGTGAACATAAGACACAAAGATCAGGCGGACACACACACAGACAGTTACTATTTTATATATATAGATTATGACATTACGGCATTTTTAACAACAGCTAATAGAACGAAAAAGGGGTTAAAAAACAAAACAAATAGGCAACAAATAAATGTTACCAAAGGCAAGATAAGTTACTCTCCTACTAATCTGAATAAGTTTATTTGTTTTAACTAATTTTAAAGGGTTTTTTTTGTTCAAAACAAACCTGGTGTTTACCTGTTCAGTTAGAACGGAAAAAATGGCTGAAGGTACAGAGTTTCGATAATCGCTCAAAATACGAAGATTAAGCAAAATACTGGTAGTACATTACATTTTCCAACGATTTGTGACATTTATTGGATGTGTTTTTAACACTATTTTGTTTTATTTTTCGATTTTTCGACGATTATCAAGGGAGTCCCGTGCAGGGCTCATGAACAGGCATTTTGTTTTTCGTTCTAACTGTACAAATTTAGGAAAACTTGGATCCCCCCCCAAAAAAGTGAAGTTTAAAATTTTATTTCATTAAAGTGGTCTGGTTCTAAAAAAAGGTGAAAAAATAAAATAAAATTGCTGTCTTTTGTTCTAAATCGTCTGCTTCAAAAAAAAATGGTAGGTTTAAATGTCGTCTGGTTCTAAAAAAAAAAAAATGGTGAAAAAAAAAAATATTGCTCTTTCTTTCGTTCTAATTGCATAAAAAGGTCGTCGTTTCTAGTGTTAGTTTATAATTTTATATCATTAAAGTCGTCTGGTTCTTAAAAAAAAAAGGGGCAAGTTTCAGAAGTCATTCGGAACAGCGTACCTTCTTTCGTATTTTCCTGTTCGTTTTCGTAACATGCGTTGTACATACGTTACGCCTGAAAAATTTTGGTTGTATTTTCCGAAACAGTGCCTACGGAAAATAATCCAGTAGAATTTTAATTATTTATTAAAAAAAAAATTACAACTTTGTCCATGCAATTTTTTTTTTTTTTTGAACAAAGTTTTTATCGAGCCGAATGTCACTGAGTGTGGGACAAACATGCACAACATAAATTATACCTTTTATTTATTTATTTATTTATTTATTTATAGTTCTCAAAATGAATTGTTTCGTGACATTCATTAAAAATGTCGCAAATTATTTATCTAGTAAATTATTAGCAAATATTACTTTTAAGGTAGCATTTTCTCTGGCAAAAGTGCAGGATAGTTAACAGTCGAGAAATTGTAAACAAACAAAAAAACGAATGACTTATACCAAACGCTGTAGAATTTAATTATCTACCGACCTGTATACTCTTAACGTACTGAAACTGTTTTTTAAGTTTGTTTTTATTTTAAAACAAACTATTAAAAAATAGGTGCCAGCCACTTAACTTTTGGGGCTCCATTCTTGAAAAGATAGTACAAGAAAATGGCGGCATTAAAGTTCGAATTTCAAGTTTTAATAAAATAAATTAGAATTTTATTTCGCGATAAAAAAATACAATTTTAGATTAATTAATAGTTTAGTCCAAAATGAGTGCGAAAATCCAACTAAATAAGCGAGATATTCAAATAATCGATTGTAAATAAACTGTCCGTTTGGAGAGAAGAAAAAAAAAGAAAAAAAACTCCCCCCCCCCCCCCCCCCCAAAAAAAAAAAAAACATAACTATTTTAATTTATTAAAAATTCTTACAATATTCTAAATAAACTGTTCGTTTTGCAAAACAAAAAAACACATTTTAATTTATTTCAATGAATGTTGTATTAATTATTTTGAATTATTGAGTTTTTGTTACTTTAATGAATTCATAATCTTTTCATGTTTGATTTACTTTTAAGTTGAAAAAAATCAAGAAAAATTTATTTTTTTCCGAAATGAGAGCAACTCTTATCAAATTATTCAGCTAAAACGAATCGTAATAAAATATTCATATAAATAATAAAAAGAATAGGGATTTGTCTTGTGTTTACAAACCAATAAATATTTCCATGCAGTATGACTGATACTAGTCTTTTTATTTGATGTAGACCGGAATGAACTTAAAGAATGGATATTAAATCAGACAAATTATTTTTCAAAGAAAAGTTTTCATATTTTAAAAAGTAAAAAAAATTATGACAACACCATTTTATTATTAAGTATCAATTAAATGTTTGCTATCTAGCCTACACAAATTACACGAAATAATAGATTTACACTAAGATTTCTAATAAAGTAATGGGTTAGTTATATTCAGTTATCGTTAATTAATAAATACTGAAAATTTAATTAAAATTGGTTGATTTCCTGAATTTTCATGAATTTTTAAGTGAAGGGTCAAAATGCCCATAGTCTGACTATTCGACAGATCTCGTTTGTTACTTTAGAGCATGACGTCATTTTCCAGCGCTCTGGCATCTTTTACGATGGCCATGGTTTAAGTCAATTTTGTACCTGATATTTAAAATTCTTTCATAGCCGATATTATTTTATTATTATTATTTATTGCAATTGTTATTTTTTCTTTTTCTCCCCAATAAATATATATATTTTTTTAATTCCAATGAATTATTTTTCAAAATTTGCATTACGATCTTCTAACCTAAACTTAAGCTAACTTTAACTCGCAGCTACTCAGATAAGTGTAGTATTTGTTCCGATGGATACTGCACCCCATAGACTGGTATTGTCTTGGCCTTCGGGGCTTGATTTACGCCGGTCTATGGGTCTGTCCTGTGCAGATCTAGAAGGTCACCCCTCCCAGGCTTTGCCTCCCCTCTTTGGGGAGGAGTAAGTTTATTGCTTACTGTCTGAGGCGCTCCTACCGGGGGCTGCCCAGGCAATTTTTAAACCCCGCTTTCCCGACCCGACCTTGGGTCACATCTTACTTGTGGGAGTAAGATAAAACTGGCCTTGTGCCTAACTCCTGGAGAGGAGTAAATCAATACTCGGATTTGGGTTAGTGGAAAAACCAAATTAACAGCTCTAAAAGGTTATAATGGCTCGGAAATAGGGAATCATTTTACGTTAAATTTATATATGAAATTCATCCCCCACTCTTAAACTCTAAAATAATTGTTTTTTTCTTTTTTTTTCTTACCGCCAAATTTTCAGGATGTTCACACATAATCGCCTAAAAATAAATTAAAAAAAAAAAAAAGAACGAAAAAAAAAGAGTAGAATCTCATGGAGGGGGGGGGGGGGTTAATCTACAAATTTACCAAAAATAACACCTTTCTCGTTAGCTACCAAAGAAAATAATGTAACATCATAATAATAGGCTATAAAAATTTACAAAGAATTTACAACAGAAAAATAGGGTTGAAAAAAAACAAATATCAACAAATAAGTGTTACCAAAAGCAATAAAAATTACTTTTCTACCTGTATAATTTTTTTGTGTGTTTTCAAGTATTTTAAAACGCTTTTAATTACATTTAATTTTTAATTCAAATTTGGACTTAGATTTCGTAATGTCCACCATCGGCTACCTCCAGTTTCCGGAAACCACTGAAGTCTGTAATTTATTTTATTTTTCATCATTTTCTTTTTTCAATTTGGCAAAAAAATTAAATTTTATTGCGTTTGGAACAGTTATTTGATGTATATTTGTTTGTTTTGTTTGTTTTTCACCCAAAATGATGAAAAATCCACCTAAACTCAAACTTCAATTATTTCCGGAAAACCGGCAGCGGCCATTGTGAAATTTCAGTTTAAATTTTAAGTAAAATAAATAAAAGCAATTTTAAAATACTTTAAATCACACAAAAAAAATAGGCAGGTATGTAGAAAAGTAACTTTTATTGTCTTTGGTAACAGTTATTTGTTGACTATTTGTTTGTTTGGTTGTTTTTT
This sequence comes from Sepiola atlantica, assembly GCA_963556195.1. Classification (NCBI taxonomy): domain Eukaryota; kingdom Metazoa; phylum Mollusca; class Cephalopoda; order Sepiida; family Sepiolidae; genus Sepiola; species Sepiola atlantica. The sequence continues at coordinate 3,325,122 of OY744526.1, forward strand.
CACCAATTTTTTTTCTATTGTAAATTCTTGACAATCGTCCTCCAAAATTTTTTTTAATCAACCAAAACGAAATTGCTCCAGTCAAGAAAGTTCTAAAGCAACAAATAACCATCCACCCATCTCTAGATTTCCGTTTTATTTCAAGACAAAAGTACAATTAAACCAATGTGGGCGAAATAAGCGACGGTTCTTTTTTTTTTTCATTTTCTTTTTCAGCCTTGCTATAAAGTTGGAAAAAGTGCTTAAAAAATAATCTCATTTATTACTGAATAACTTCGGAAATTCTAATTAAAATGTTTTAATTAAAAATTATCCGATTTAAAAACGAGTATATTTTTATTTTATTTTTTTGCCCGCAAAATGTTTTTCTCTATTCCACTTGAGCTCTCTTGACCACCGTGTGTTACCTCATCCTTGGTCTTTCCACCTCGAAATTCCGCTGCGTTTCCTTCTTTCTCTTCGTTGAATGTGTTGTGCTTTTCTCTTCGTTGAATGTGTTGTGCTTTTCTCTTCGTTGAATGTGTTGTGCTTTTCTCTTCGTTGAATGTGTTGTGCTTTTCTCTTCGTTGAATGTGTTGTGCTTTTCTCTTCGTTGAATGTGTTGTGCTTTTCTCTTCGTTGAATGTGTTGTGCTTTTCTCTTCGTTGAATGTGTTGTGCTTTTCTCTTCTTCGAAATGTGTTGCGAAGTTCCTCGTTCGCTTCTCTTCGTCGTGTAGTTTCTTCATTGTTTCCTGCTTTTCTCTTGTCGTTTCGTTACCTCAATTCGTGCCGTCCATTTCTTTGTTGGTTTCTTCTCGCCAGCCGCCATGTTGGTTCGTCGTCTAGTTGTTAGGACCCGTACTTCATCGTCGCTATGTGTGTATTTTATTTACTTCCTCTCCAGGATGTTAGACACAAGGTCAGGTGTGGGTTTTGATGAAGGTGTTTCTGCGGAACGAACTGGATTCGAACCCGGCACACAAGAATTAAAAAACTTGTTCAGAATGGAGATTTATTTGAGATAAAATATTTTAAGCAAGATAAGTACAATTTACATTTAATTATAAGAAAGAGAGAGAGAGAGACAGTTATTTTCCTAACTTAACTATGGATAGACAGATGGATAGACTGAGAGACAGATTACGCTGATAGCCGCATACGGCCTCATACTTTTGTTGTTTTCTAACACATATTTCTCGGTGTCCATTCACTACGAAATCTCAAAACAAACTGATTATTACATTTTGATAACGACCGTCTTTCTAAGCTTTCAAATCTGATCGGATTGAAAATCTAATCGCTCTTTCTTGCTCTGTTCTCACGTGACGTCATATCCGTGGCTGATCTCATTCATTTGCACATAGCTTTGCGTCTGGCACCTCTGATCCCACCTCGTCAGATCTGTCTACAATACACTCTAAGAACCTTGTTTATTTCACGAACGGGCTCGTCATTATGACCGTACTCATTCATGTGGATCTACCTCATAATCTGACACTTGCACCATGGCACACAATCCATTTTGGGCAGAGCAGGTGCCGTTTGTTAGTAACCTTTCAAAGATTTTGAATGTGAAGATTTTCGTGCATCGTTTTTTTTTTTTGAGGGGGGGGGGGGTGATAAATTAATTATTAAATATATTTAGTACTATCAGGGCTACCCGGTGTCGCTCGGGCTCTTAATTTCCATAAGTTACATAGATTACAGAAAAAAAAAATTAAAACTGCTTAATATTGTATTTTGAAATGTCTAAGAAAAAATGATCTGTTATTAAATTAGCAGCCGGTGATGTTGGTGGCAGTATGAGGACTTCTGACTGTGAGGGTAAGAACTCCTCCACATTCCTTTATGACTAATAAAAAAAAAAAATACTGATCAAAGTCTGTATAATTTGGGTTATTCGGACTACTCTTCTCATCTTGAGTGTTATTCTCACGTTTCTGCCGCTGTAACCTCCGGCCTTTTTTAGGTGTATCTTTTCAAACTTGTGAATATTTCTGTCGAACTCGGGAATCTGATCAGAATTTCGAACGGGACCCTTTATCTAATCCACGGGGGTAGCATGCTCTCATTCCGTCAGCCATGACTGGGAGAAGTTTTCAGTAATTCGCAATCCTCATCTCAAAATTCAGAAATATATGATCAAAATATCTATATATATATATATATATATATATATATATATATAAAACTTAATGTTTGTGTGTATATGTGATGTTTGTGTGTTCCTTATAGAAAGAAAGGTTAGAGAATCTACATAAAATCTAAAAATGTATTCTTATGTAAAATTCACTGGGGAAGACAATGGAAGTGGTCCTGAATCTTTAAGTGTACCTCTAAAACGGCTATGATGTCATAATCTCTTTAAAACTTCAAATATATCCTATTTTGATAAAAATTATCATATGTATAAAATTCACTGGGGAAGACAATGGAAGTGGTGCCGAATCTTTAAGTGTACCTCTAAAACGGCTATGATGTCATAATCTCTTTAAAACTTCAAATATATCCTATTTTGATAAAAATTATCATATGTATAAAATTCACTGGGGAAGACAATGGAAGTGGTGCCGAATCTTTAAGTGTACCTCTAAAACGGCTATGATGTCATAATCTCTTTAAAACTTCAAATATATCCTATTTTGATAAAAATTATCATATGTATAAAATTCACTGGGGAAGACAATGGAAGTGGTGCCGAATCTTTAAGTGTACCTCTAAAACGGCTATGATGTCATAATCTCTTTAAAACTTCAAATATATCCTATTTTGATAAAAATTATCATATGTATAAAATTCTCCGGGTAAGACAATGAAAATGGTCCCGAATCTTTACGTTATCCTCCGTGCCGAATATTTTGTGTACCCTTCCCACTCCAAGTGACCATGTGTAAGACGCTAATTCAGAGTTTTGCGACATTTCAGTTTCTTCTGACTATATTAGGGGGTGAAACTGGAGGAGGGGGTGGAGGGCAGTAAAATCAGAGAAAGTAATATGGTGTTGATCCTCATTCAATCCCGAGCAACATCGGGTCTTCCTGCTAACAAATATATAAAAATCGATGAAATTGCCAGAAACGTTTGCCGTAAATTATTAACGAAACATTATTTTTGTTATGCGGCTCGTACTCGTAGGATTCCATCGGTCAAGGTTGACCATGAGTAGCACCCCAGTTGTCTGTCTGGAGCATCGACATCTATGGCTGATGCGGGGGCTGATGCGGGGGGGGGGGGGACAGTCTCTGCAGCAGAGATCGTACGTGTACTCGGTCCCTCGTCCACTGGATCCGACGCTTTGCTTTCTGTGAGCCCGCCTCTCTGTGGTGACGCGTGTCAGCTTTTCCTCTCCTGACTTGAGGTGTTGAGTCAGGGTTCCTCCGCATTTGTAAACTTGCACTACAAAAAAACGTATTAATCGCAAAATACGGGGAAAAATCGACGTCACTTTATATATAAGATAAGATGGACTACCCGGTGTTGCCCGTGGCAAAAGTGTAACATTTCTATTGAAACTTATATCCCCCCCTCCCTTTCCCCACCCAGCCCATTCCTCTCTCTGGACATACACACAGACTTTTATAGATTACTCAAGGAATAACTCAAGGGAAATAGCTCATTTGAAAAAATCAGTTACTTCCCTTTAGTTAGTAATTGTCTCGAAAACAGACCCCCCCCCCCCCTCGACGAAACCTGGCTCAGTTTACCCTCAAAGAATATTTTAGATATTATACCCCAGGGCAACGCTGATCAAGAAAATATAAACTTTGTAGGTTCTTTTGTTTAGTATTTTTTTGACTTTCAACTTGACACACACACACACACTTTATATAACAGATAAGATGGGCAAGTGGTCACGTTTCGAGATCTACGGACAACAGGTGGACATCTAAAGCGATAGAATAGACTCCAAGGTAATGGAAAAGACCAAGAGAAAGGCCCAAACTCCTGTATTGAGACGATCTTGAAAGCCAACTGGGTCCTACGTGACCACGCTTAAACAGGGACAAAACAAGATGGATGGAAACGAGGGAGGTGTTCCTCCTCCGAGAGTGAAATAAAAAGACTCTGATAAGATATATTATTCTCGTATGTAAATGCTATTTTGTTAATTTTAATTATTTTTTTTAATCTTGATAGTTTTATTTCCAGTATTTTTAACGCGACATTGACGGAAAATTTTAACGCGACATTGACGGAAAATTTTAATGAGACATTGACGGAAAATTTTATGCCGAAATATACAAACTAAATGCCATTTCCCCAAAACTGGTCGTGCAGACATCAATTCCTAAACCAAACTGAATCAAGATGGCATATAAAGAGCTCAATATCTTTTCAGGTAGAGCTTTACAACAATAAATTTTATGTCATCAACAGATTATTTTGTTGTATCACGGCTCTTTAGTGAGGCTAGACGAGCAAGTGTTTCAAGCTGAGATCGAAACCCAACCATCTTGCCAATAGTCTAACTTCTTGCCGACTATGCTATCAGCACAAACTATAAAGTATGGGAAAACTTACGCATTATCAGCTGACAAGAGCGCTCTATTCTTTAAGAGCTATGCATTATCACTAATGGTAACTGGCGAGTTCCCTTACCAGAGTGCTCAACACACAAGAGGGTGTATGACATATATCAATAACATTAAAAATCAACCTCTCAGAGTCTGAACAGATCCGATACAAGACAGCATACCTTGCACACACAAAGGGGCTCCATATCCTTTCAGATAGAGCCTTGTAACAATAATAAATAATAAAATAAGGTTTATCTTAAAACTTTACTGCAGTTTCACGGTAAATCCGATCATCAGAAGTGTATTCTTATCCCACACGTATGAATGCATCTGAATGCAAGCTATGTTGTAACATTGGAATTTATTTCCGACAGGATTCGAAACTGTGCCTCAAATCGTGTACGAGAGTCATTTTTCACTTTGTGGTATTCATTGTTTATTCCCAGCCCTGTGGACAAAATAAATCGTTTTAGTGATATGACCCACACAAGCATTAACATCAATAAAAAAGCAGCATAATACAAAACAAACACACACACATCTCTCTCTCTCTCTCTCTATATATATATATATATATATGAAGCAATCCAACAAAAGATATAAGCGTCAACTAATATCTTATAATTAGTGAAACATCCGGATAAAAACTGAAGCTCAATATACTGGATAGAGCATTAATATTATAATATAAAATGAAGTAATAAAATAAGGTGTCAATCAAATTTTATTAGAATTCAAAGTTCAAGCAAAGTATCTTAAAGTCCTTAGCTACAGGAGTTTTCAAAGATAATTCTTCTCTTCAGAGGACCATTACCGCATACTACTACAGGTAATAAAATTAAGCTTTAAAAATATATAAAATTAAATACACAAATACACAAAAATACATAACATCAAATATATCAACCAAAAAACATACTTTTTTGTTGAATCTATACAATATACCCAGGTCATACAATTTGAAAAACATAATCATAATATATTATACACATAATCTCTCGATAGATAGATAGATATATAGAGATATAGATAGATATATATATATATATATATATATATATATATATATATATATATATAATATGTGTATGTATATATGTTTATATATTTGTATATACAGGATTCACTCTTAAATTAATAAACCGATCATTATGGATTTTGGAACACAGCTGCTAGGCATAAGGTGTCGTAATTTGGCCTATATTTAGTTCAATTTAGTTTTATGCAAAGAGGGTTGAAGCTCTTCATGAAAACTCGGATGCATCCTTGGATCGGATCTGTTCCGACTCGGAGAGGTGATTTTTTTTTATGCATTTTATTTATATGTCGTACACCTTTTTGAGGGTTGAACACTCTGATAAGGGATTTTTGTGAAATTTTAACAATAGGTATTAGATAATTAATAAAAATTCTCTAAATTTCAATTTCTTTGGAGTATTTTAAAGGGTTTTAGGGGGTCTAATATGGGTACAATCTCCCATTTGAAAATTCAAATATTTCAGATTTGCATGAATTTGGTCATTAGTCACCAATTAAGTAAGATTGCCTGAATTTCAATTTCTTAAGACCCCTCAAACTTAAACCTTTAATGTTAGATATTTTCTAGAATCAAAATTATGTAATGGATTTTAATCAAAATTGGATTAAGGATTCTAGATGTACGGCTTAGTATTGAATCTTGATTTTAATCTTTGTAAGCAAACATAAAAGTGGTGCAAAACTGTTTTGTTCAGAGAATCAATTTTATCCGTCCTGGACGTGTATTCTACTAGTATAACATATATATATATATATATATATATATATATATATATATATATATATATGTTTATTTATATATGTAATTACAGAAGAGTAAGACAACATCGCTACCGTCGGTTTCAAATTCAAACAAAGGGGACGTATAGTTGGCCTCCTATGCTGGATTCTCTTCAGCCTCTGTTTATGTCTGTCTCCTCGAGACGCCATTTTACGAGGAGACAGACATAAACAGAGGCTGAAGAGAATCCAGCATAGGAGGCCAACTATACGTCCCCTTTGTTTTGATTTGAAACCGACGGTACCGATGCTGTCTTAATGTTCTGTAGTTATATATATCAATAAATATTATGCTCTAATTTTTGAATTTTTCTTAATAATCGAGCACTCTACTGGGGTTCTCTCTCTCTCTCTCTATCTATCTATCTATCTATCTATCTATCTCTTTCTCTCTCACACACAGCTAAAACAGAAATTTTGATTTTAATAAGCGATTTGCACCGTGTAAACAATCCCCTCTTAATTGTCTTATTTTTTCCTTTTGTACGAAATCAAAATGGAGACATATTCGCTCCCCTTATTTTGTCCTTTAGTCCTCACATTCCATATGCTATGTTTCTGACAAAGGGGGAAGAATTGCTGTTTTCTTGGCCAGAATCTATCCATCTAGCACTTATCGTTGGTTAGTTTTTGACCTTGAAGTAGTATTTTTTTTTTTTTAGCTCTTTACATCAAGTGGCTTCATGCCTTGTCTGGAGCGACTTCCATAAAAAATAAAAAATAACATTACAAACTGATTAAATACCCTAGTGTGTGTGTGTGGAAAAATTTTTTAAAAAAATAAGAATGTAATGTTTATATATGTAATCAGAGAAGATTAAGACAGCATCGGTACCGTC
>OY744526.1:3337275-3344775 GCA_963556195.1 Sepiola atlantica
ACATTTAAGTCAGAAATTCTACTTGAGAAATTAATAATTCCAAAACTTGATGTCCTAATAAGGGTATACCGTCTTTGCTGGTTCGGGCATGTTGAAAGAAGCAAGGGGTATATCAGCAAAAAAAAAGCTGTCCGCCCTAGGTAGACATGGAAAGAAACCATCAGACAAGACTGTAAACAGTGGCAAATGGACACAGTCAATCCCCACAATTGTGATCACTAGAGACTTAGTATTATTTACCTCCTCTCCAGGAGGTTAGGCACAATGGCCAGTTTTATCTTACTCCCACAAGGTAAGATGTAACCCAAGGTCGGGTCGGGAAAGTGGAGCTTGAAAAGCCAGCGGCCGAGAAGGTGAGCACTCTGGCCATTAAAAATTGCCTGGGCAGCCCCGTCGGCATTCCCCGGTAGGGGCGCCTCAGGCAGTAAGCAATAAACTTACTCCTCCCCAAAGAGGGGAGGCAAAGCCTGGGAGGGTGGACCTCCTAGAACTGCACAGGACAAACTCACAGACCGGCGGAATCAAGCCCCGAAGGTCAAGACAACACAGGTCTATAGGGTGCAGTATCCATCGGAACAGATACTACACTTTCTTCCAAGCCAAAAGGTCCGGCCTGGAGACTTAGTATAAGGACAGCCAGACAACGTCAAACCTCTTGTAAAAGGGAACACAGACGATAAACCCAAATAGTGAGTGAGTGAAATATATATATATATATATATATATATATATATATATGGCGTTATGCGTGTGAAGATATATTGCTGGTCAGATTTTTTTTTTTTTTTTTTTTTTAAATAAAAATAATTTCAAATATAGTCATGTTTGCAATTTTTGCCTTTAAAGAAAAGTTTTAAAAATTTATAATATGAGGTCAAGTAAAAAAAACTAAAAAAAACTGTTAGGGTGGTGGTGTTGCTTAAATTATGGGATTTATGCCAGTTTCAGTTCCCTTGTGCTCGTGTATTGTTCTTTGCTGTATTTTTATTCCAACTTACCTATGGCCGATTGGCGTCTGTTGGTTGGTTTCCACACTCAAGGATTTTTCTTAAAATTTCAGCTGTTTTAAACATTGCCGTGCATTGTATAATGTCAATCTTCCCATTGATTCCAATTTCTTTTAGTTTTTATTGTAAATTTTTCGGAACTGTTCCTAGTGCTCCTACTATTATTGGTATAACTATGGTCTTTCTCCATGTTCCTTTCTCTCTCTGGCAAGTTCCGTGTACTTGCTTAGTTTTTTCTGCTATCTTGACCTTCACCCTATGAACTGCTGGGACGGCAAAATCTACAACTTGGTACGTTTTACCCCTTTTTGACTATTATCATGTCTGATTTCCTTGCTTGGATAAGTTTGTATTTTTATACCGTGTCGTTGAGAATTTTGTGATTTTCATTTAATTATTTCTTTACATCAAACGGCCTTTTCTCTAGGAGCAAAGTGTATTATCTGTTCTGATACGACAATACTTCATCTTTAGTCACTGAAGGAGAAATCCTTCTCGAGTGAAACAATTTTTATTTTTGTCCCAATCCAGAGGTGCCCATTTTAGGGGAGCTTGATTTTCCACACATAAAAAAAAAAAACGACCTTGTGTCTAACTCTGCCCTCGTGGGGAGACAAGTAAATAGGGACAGCTTATAAAAGTTTAATTCCTCCAAGCAGATATTGGAATCATTTGATGAATAATTTTATGAACAATAATTAAATCGAAAATCAGAAATGTATGTAACTATGAATTCTAAAATATTTTGTTTTGTTTTTACTGAAGGTTCACCACTTATCAAGGCCAAAGGCCACTCGAGGACAAGGGTTAATGAATGGAATGATAACTAGTTGAAAGGTGAAGAACCCCGTGCGAATATTGAGGATAATTAAATGAATAAACTAAGTTTAGTCACTCGCGGGGAATCTGTTGAGATTAGATGGGAAGGGGTCTATGTAGTCTGCAGGGAAGTAGATCCGGGGCAACGTGTTCCACAGACAAGAGGCCCTTGCGAAGGAGCTCTGCTCGTGGAAATTTCGCCAGACACCAGGTTAGGGTAAACGTAGAAAGAAAAAGTTATTTTCAGTTGTGGTTGAAACGCAATGTGGCGAAACAGATTGGAGCTCAGTCGAGCCTCTTCCATGAAAGTAATAAGAGAGCAGAGAGAGACTAGCAACGTCGCTTCTGATACTAGATTGCCGAGTCGATTTTGAACTCTGTCTGGACAACAAAGAGCGCTCTTAGCGGTGCCTCTCCAGATGTGGCGAAACACTTTTTCCCAGCTGAGCGTGAATTGAGATATTTAAAAGAAAATCTTAAAATAATATATGTATGACATAAGCGTGTTGACACATCGATTCTCGTTAGATCACCGAAGTTAAGCGAGTGGAACCTGGCCAGTACCAGATGGGTGACCATTTGCGAATGCTGGGCATTGTATGTCATCTTCCCATGACTGGGATATACATGCGGCTAGAGACCGCTTGTGAATTTGATATTCCCTAGAAACTTCCTTCTTCGGAGGAAACCGGCATAGCCCGCCCAGGGCTAGTACAACATCAAGTATTACCGGTTCGTTCCTTCGTTCATTAATATAAAGTAAGTAATTACTTGGATGTTAGAAAAAATTCACAATTCCAGTTTTTCTACATTTCCACATAAAACATTTTTCAGCTGTAAAAAATATTTTTTAAAAAAGAAGCTCGGTAACTGCCCCCCCCCCCACACTTTTTTTTTTTAATTATTCATCTGTGTTCAAACTTTTATTTTTTTTATTTATTTATATTTTTAGTTTTTTTTAGTTTTTCCCAACTGGAAACTTATGTAGAAATGTGCCTAACATGAAAGGGAATTTTCATAAACAGTGTTTTTTTCCAAAAACATCCCATCTGCAGAACCCTTTACCATTTACCATAGGATTGCTTCCCTGCAGACCACAACATGGTCGTCTTCAAATCTAATGTCAACAAATACTCGTCATAAACTACCCTCATAAGTAATTCACATTTTGTTCTTTCCATTCATCAGTTTCAATCTTCTCATAATATTCTTCATCATTCATCTCATTAAACCTTATCCTCGAGTGGCGTTTGGCCTTGATAAGCGATGCCTCATTAGTAAATAGAAGTAAAAAAATAAATAAAAAAGAGGGGTTTCTGTAGTTAATAAATAAAAAAGTAATTCCATTTTCAGATAAATATATGCCCCTCACCCCATATTAGAAATGTTTGTTAAAATGTATTCTCGCTGGCGTCCGGCACAATTTCCATAGACAAGTCTTCTTTGCAAAGGATTTCCCACCTGTGGAACACATTACCGAGAGACTGCTTCCCTCTTGCTTACAATTTGATTGTCTTCAAATCCAAATTCTTGCCATAAACCCAATCTATACTTTTGATCAATGTTATTGTTAGTACTCCCATAGTATTCCTCATTTCTCGGCTGACAATCATACCGTTTTATTAAGGCTTCTCCTCGAGTGGCTTTTGGCCTCACTAAGTTGTGACCAAATATTAAAAAGAAGAAAAATATTTTTTTTAAACTTTTTTTTAAATCCATCACAGATCATGAGGCATGTTCCAAAAATAGCTTCACAATTTCCTCCCAAGTGGGTTTGGCATGGTCACATGGTTGAAGTCGAGTTGAGATCCATATTCTGACCCACATTACCAAGTTCACATTTTTACATTTAAGAAACAAAAAAAATAATAATAGGGGGGGGGGGGGGGGAGCATTTCCTATTTTGTTCCATTTACTGGTTCGAAACTGGGTTTCCAAATCTTCCTGCGCGTTAATTCAACGAAAAAAATGTTTTGTTTTGAAACAATGTTTGTTTTTACAAGTTAACTTTCTTTTTTTTTTTGTAATTTATTTTGTAATAAAAACAATTAAACACTGTTTCAAATCAGTAAATGTTTTATTAGAATACAAACCAATTATCCATTACTTACAACCAAATAATATTTCTGAACAACTAGAAGAGTACCCGTCCCAGGACGGATATTCTTCCAGTGGTTGAAGTATATTTTAGGGTAAAAAAAATCTCATAGCACTGTCAAAAATTAATATTTGAAAACTTTTTCAGGAGGAGACATTTTGATGGACCATAATGAATCATATTCCATAATTTTTTTTTTTTTTTTTATTTTTTCAAGAAAAGTTGTTTTGTTTTTTTTCCAACGACAGAAATAATAATTTGGGAAAGAAAAAATGTTGAACACATTTTTAAAAAATTTTTTCTAAGATTAGTACTTATATGATAAGTAAAAAACATACATTTAATAACATGTTACAGTTTTTACATTGGGTAAACGAAAGTTGAAACGACTGCAGAACAAGTGAAGTCTTGTTCCACACCTATCTATACAAGCACGAGGATGGAGTATGCGTGATACGGACGTATTTGCAATGTTATTAGATGTATTTTTTTTATTTGTTCATATAAATGCTAATCTTAGAAAAAAAAATTTTTAAACATTTTTCCCAAATTATTTTGTAAAAAAAAAAAAAAAAAAAATTTTTTTTTTTTTTTTACATCTTTTAAAAAAGATAAAAAAATTTAAAAAAAATTTATGGAATGATTCACTCTGATTAAAAATGTCCTTTCCTGAAATTTTTTTTTTTTTTAAATATTAATTTTTGACAGTGCTATAAAGTTTTTACCCTAAAATATACTTAAGTATATATATGTATAGTGCTAAGTTTTTAGTTTAAATTTTTAAATTATTTTTCGTTTTTTTTTTTTTAAGGAGGGGGGGGGTAGAGTCCGGTTTCCGAGGCACACACCCTAAATAGTAAAATTGACACAAATAATGTGTTCCCGTTACTCACCGGGTTGCTTAGAATATGTATTCCATAATTCATAGTGATCAGTTGATTTGTTTAAGAGTGAATCCTGTACACACACACATATATATATATATATATATATATATATATATATATATATATATATATATATATATATATAATAGCAAAAAAAAAAAGTTCGGTTACATGCCCTAAAACGCTATGAGGGGATCATTTTATGTTAAACTTATGCGAAACTGAATCGTGTTCAGTGAACCCCCACTCTAAATTTTAAATCTTGGACTTATGGTTAATTATGTTTGTTTTTTGTTTTGTTTTTGTTTTTGTTTTGTTTTCTTTTCACCAGGTTTTTCAGTGTGTTCACACGTAATCGCCTAAAAAAGTAAACTCTCATTTGGGGAGGGGAGTAGCGGAGAGGGTGCTAATCTACAATAATACCCATATTTTAATATTCTTAAAAGATGGTTGTCTGGCATCGCATGTGTTCGATAGAGGCACCAATATATATCCCTACGGTCAACTGCCAAAGATCGCCATCTCCTCCTTCTTGTCCTGGGTATGACCTTAAAAGACATCCAGTGGTGAGGCCTCCATTTGGGAGCTGTGAGGAATGTTGAGTTTCCCCTTAGTTGCCATTGCTCCCAGGTCCACTCTGGCCCAGAGTGGTAGTACCTGTTCGTTTTCGAAATAAAATTGTTGATTATAAAATGACAAATACAAGTGGTAACCAGTAAAATACATTTGTATTTAATAAAAATCTGAATTTTAACAAATAAAATAAAACTAAGTAAGTGTAACGATTAGATGACGGTTACCATTTTTCGAAATGTGAGAATTCCTTCTCGCACAGCAACCGTTAAAAGACACAGCCACCTTATTAGTTGAAACTCGGGTACTGTGGTTCCTTCTTGCAGAACGAGGTTTTTTTGAACAACAACAACAAAAAACTCTTTAAAATAAGTTAAAACACAAATAAACTTATCCCGGTTAGTAGAAGAGTAACTTATCTTGCCTTTGGTAACATTTATTTGTTGCATATTTGATGCGTTTACCCATTTTTCGTTCTGTTAGCTGTCGTTAAAAATGAATCGATTTTAACCCCAAAACTTTTTTCGGGAATCTTTTACTACAATCAACAGAACGAAAAAAGGGTGAAAAAACAAAAACAAATGTGCAACAAATAAATGTTAGCAAAGGCAAGTTAACTTACTCATCTACCTACCTGGATAATTTTATGTGTGTTTTAACTTATTTTAAAGGGTGGTTTTCATGTTCAAAAAAGTCTGTGTTGACTGCTCGAAAAGAAATTCACAATGGAGGCTCGCCCATGGCCAGGACTTGAAAATCGATAAAAATCGAAAACTAAACAATATACTGATAGAAACGCATACAATAAATGTCAACAATCATGCGACAATGTAATGTTTTATTAGTATATTGTTTAGTTTTCGATTTTTTATCGATTTTCAAATCCTGGCCATGGGCGAGCCTCTATTTTGAATTTCTTTTCGATCAGTCAACACCGACTGTTTTGAACAAGAAAACCACCCTTTAAAATAAGTTAAAACACAAATAAAATTATCCAGGTAGGTAGATGAGTAACTTAACTTGCTTTTGCTAACATTTATTTGTTGCACATTTGTTTTGTTCACCCTTTTTTTTCGTTCTGTTGATTGTAGTAAAAGATTCGGCATTTTCCATATAATAATCTGTTTTTAAAAAAAAACAATTTTATATCGCCTTTTCGAAAAAAAAATTTTTTTTTAAACAATGTTATATCGCCTTTTCGAAAAAAAAAATTTTTTAAACAATTTTATATCGTCTTTTCGAAAAAAAAAAATTTTTAAACAATTTTATATCGCCTTTTCAAAAAAAAAAATTTTTTTTAAAACAATTTTATATCGCCTTTTCGAAAAAAAACAAAAAAACTCTCAACCCGTCATCTAATTTTCACGTTTGCGCTAAGTTTCTTTTTTATGAGAAATAGAATATAATTTTTTTTTTAAATAATAAATAAATAAAGTACTTATGTCGACACGTGTAATTATTATTATTATTGGAAAAGGAGAAATGTTCTCTTCTTTCAGGGGAGATAAATGTCGTTTAGTTGAACACAAAGAAGAAACGAAAAAATCGGTCAGCAGCGCAGAACCACATTTTGCGATTGTTGCTCGTCCCCTCGGAATGTTCAATCTCTCTCCGGAGATTTTTCTACCGTCGTGCAGAATTCGGATTATTTAATATTGCCTATTCCCAAAAGACAACCCTTGTTGGTCAAGTGACCACAAAGGAATAAACACAGACGGAACTTTTAGAAAGGAATAACCCGACAAAATTGTCTGGGAGAATCTTTCTTCTTTTAATAACAGCGAAATATTCAAAGGTAAATAATGTCGAAGACGAATCTCTTTCTCTCTTTGGAAAAAAAACCCCAAAACAAACCAAAAAGGCGAACGAACGTTTATTCTTTGAGTAATATTCTTCATCTTTTTGGTTTTATTTGAATGTTTAAGAATACCTTGTAAGATTTAGAGGGTTTTTAAAACCATGAAACAATCAAATCATTTTGATTTCGTCATGTCGTGCTATTGTTTTCTTTGTTTTCCGAACGGGGGGGGGGGGGTATCCGATGTAAGGGACGCAACTCTAGGTTGGAATTTCCATTGAAATATCCCGTGTTCATCTATTCTGGAATCCTATGTTA
>OY744526.1:3349775-3362275 GCA_963556195.1 Sepiola atlantica
TTCAGGATAACCTCTTCTTTTATGATCGGATTTGTCAAGTTTCTGATCATCTCAATGCCTGGTTCACCCGCAGCCTTTAACATTTTTGCAACAATGCCCGAGGGTCCTCCAGCCGTACCCTTTCTTCATCTTACTCACAGATTGCCATACCATTTCTTTCTCAATTCTTACAGCTGAACCAGATACTGCTTCTGCAACTTCTAGATTCTCTCGGTTCTATGAAACCTCAGTATTCAACAATCTTTCATAGTGGCATTTCCAATCATCCCTTTTGTCCTGTTCATTTGTTGCTAACACTCCATTGTCATTTCGAATGCACTTCTTTCCAACAATATCCATATTTGTCTTTGACATCTGCTAAGCTATCCTGAATACTTCGTTCTTCTGGTCATCCCTTCGTAGTATATCTAGAAACCTCGCTTGCCCTGCCGCCTTCTTGGCTTTCTATATTGCTCTTCTTGCTTCTCTCTCTGCCACCAAATAAACATCCTTATTCGCTAAACCTTTTCTCCACTCATCCTATGGTTTCCACTTTTCTTTGATACACTTCTCAACTTCCTCGTTCCACTACCCCGTCACCAGATGCTTTGGGGGCCCCCTTCCATCCACCCATAAATCTGGTCTGTTACATCCAACAGGGTATCCTTCAACTTCTTCCATTGTTCTTCCGCACTTCCTGAAGTGGACCTGGTAGCTGTAGCAGTCACATATTTTGATGTACTATTTTCTCTTGGTGTAAATAGACAGGTTCACTATTGGATGATTGGTCAATCAGATATCTCGGCGTAAGAATACAATTAGTTGGAATTCTTATGGTGCTCACGCAAGTTGTTCTTTCCCGCTTTTTAATCAGCAAACCCCCAACCGTAAACCCCAACCCTAAACCCCCAACCGTAAACCCCTAACCCCAACTCTAAACCCCAACTCTAAACCCCAACTCTAAACCCCCAACCCTTAACCCTCAACCCTTAACCCCCAACCCCCAACCCTTAACCCCTAACCCCTAACCTCTAACCCTTAACCCCTAACCCCTAACCCTTAACCCTTAACCCCTAAACCTTAACCCAACCCCAACCGTAAACCCCCAACCGTAAACCCCCAACCCTAACCCCAACCTTAACCCCAACCCTAAACCTTTAACCCCCTAAACCCCAACCCTAACCCTTAACCCACCCCTAACCTTAACCCCAACCCTTAACCCTAAACCATAACCCCAACCCTTAACCCCTAAACCCCAACCCCTAAACCCCAACCCTTAACCCCTAACCCTTAACCCCAACCCTTTTTCCTGACGATAAACTTTCTCTTTACTTCATGAGCTTTCTTCAGCGAGAAATTGCAAATAACTGGTTTGTGCAACTCTCTCTCTAATAATATTCGAAAGCAGATTTATTGGTCAATGTGAGTTAAGGTCAATGTGGGTCATCACATCAAAACAATTATGGGTTTATCTATCAATTAATATAAAAAAACAAAAAAACGCTGATATCTGTAACTCTTATTCGTTAAATAATCTGTCACGATGGAGACACATACAATTTGTTCTTTTTGATTCTGCACGCAACCAATTTTACATAAGACTGCCAAGTTCTATCAAAATTGCTTCAAAACTCAAGCAATTAATGAATTTCTCCTGAATTAGTCGATGATTTCAAGTAATTTTTCTGTGTGATGTCAATTTTGAACTCAAAATTTCAGAGCTTTAAATTCTCACAACTTTTCAACCACTAAGTATATTTTCCTAATTCAAACAGTTTTTCCCAAGTCCTTTCTAAACTTCAGGAAACACATAAAATGATCTCGAAGCAGCGAAACTTAGGTCTACAAAACACTGTTGCGGCTGCATTCTAATAGTATCCTGTTGTGAATTGGCCGTGATTTCAAATATTTTTTTCCATATAAGGATATCAATTTTGAAGCCCCAATTTTTTAGCTTTAAATTCTTACAACTTTTGAACCACAAGGGATATTTCCATAATTCAAACAGTTTTGAACTCCATTTACTGAGCTGTTTATAACTACTTTGATTAAATAACAATAACCTAAAATTAATAAATTTAAAAAAAAAATTTTTTAAACTCTGAATGCTAATTGTACCGGTTAAGTAAATCCAGTTGCATATTGTGCGTGCGTGTGTGTATGTGACAATGAATTAGCAGTTTTTCTTATTGACTAATCGAAAAACAATTCCATAAAAAAGAATTTATGCAAATTAGACTGTTATTTAGCTATGAAAGACCTGAATAACCTATACTCTAATTTATTATACCAGCTCTCCTGGACACTAGCCCAGTCTAATAATACTTCAACCAGCAGTGACGATGGGATATATGTATAGTTTCAATGCCGTCATCTGGTCTCTTTTACGTGTTTTTATCTGTACTGTGTATCTCTGTTTTTTTGTTTTTTTGTTTTTTGCTGGCTTTTTCTGAACATTATTTTTTATGGAATGCATTTACGGATGCCTGTTTTAGCATCACTTAAATATTTCATATTCAATGCTTATACTCCCATTGTCACAGCTGGTTTTGTTTTACTTGATGGGACGAATGTTCATGAGATATGGAGAAAAAATATTAACTGGTAATTGTCTTTTAAAAGACTGCTACCATGTAACAATTGCACGAAGATTTACTCTTTTTTTAATTTATTTTATTTTTTTTTAGACATTTTTTATCGTGTATCACTTAAAAAAAAAAATTGTCAGTTGGACAATTTTTCTCGGACTTCTAAGTATCGTCATCATCATCATCGTCATCATCATCATCATCATATTCGGCTTAACATTTGTTTTACACATTGGCATGTGTTGGGCGGCTTTTAGAAATTGACTTCAAAATTAACCTATCTCTGGCCAGGTTTTTAATTATCCCTCTTTCAAAGAAATGATTGTATACATCAAGAACAATTATTTCTGATTTTTTTTACATTGATATAAACATATTCTATTTATAGTTAAATGAAAGAAATAAAAAAAGAAATTGTTCTACTATAGGAAAAAAATTATGATTTTCAAAGTTATCTCCCTTGCATAGTATAGCTGGGTTGATTTTTAAGTTAATTTTATTGTGTCATCTGTTTATGAGTTTATATATTCATTGAAAATTGATCACTTTAAACAAATATATATTTAATTTAACCCTCTCATCCCCGTCTTTATTTAGAGATAGACGGGAAGTTAGAGATGATGAAAAAGGAAAACGAGTAAGGACATGTCAGGATGATGAGAGAGAGAGAGGCTGCTTCCCACAACCTCTACATTAATAATATTGTGCGGCCACTTCTCGTGTGTGTTTCGCGTGTCAACGTAACTTTGATAATTACGTTTAATTATTAATTTTTTAAATCCTATTTTAAAAAAATAATTTTTTGTTCCTTCATAAATAAGTCAGCCATTTTGATCTTTTGTTAATAGTTGAAAAGAAACAAGAATAAATTACTTTGTGACCCTTCGAAATTTGAACGGAATTTGGAAGTCTTTAAACTGTCGAATAGAAAGTCACTTCTGGATTTAAAATTGCTAGCAAATTCTTATGTATTAAAAGTTTGAAGGTTTTGCATCTGATAATTTTATAAATAGAACTTAAAATAACATTGGCTGTTTGTGCATTGGCAACGAACCAAATTCCCTTCCTTATTTATAGAAGAGTGAATCGGGAGGGGAGATAATTCAAACTGTCTTAATTCTTTTCTAAATTTTCCGAAAATGTATGTCAATGAGTTAAATCTTCAAGACATTCTATATCTAACTAGAGATAAGTCAAATATGTACTTTATATGGGAAGTATTCTTTCTCGAATAGTGTAATACTTTTTTTTCAAATATGTACTTTATATTTTTATATTTTATGTGATGTTAAAGTTAAATCTAATTTATTTCCATTTTAATACCGTTTATTAATGTATTTTATTACAAAAATACTGTTTTTTTTTTATGTATCTTTTTACAAATTCTCTTGCCTCTCCATCTGTGTTACGGTTTACCCGTAAGAAAGAAAAAAATCGAATATAATCGTTTCGTTATGAGTCGCCCTAAAAAAATAATTCGAATTATCTCCCCTTTCGAGTCACTCTTCTAGAAAGAAGGAAGGAAAGTTGGTTCGTTGCCATAAAGCACCTAACATTGTCTTAATAAAATTAGTTATAATTTTATAAATGTTTAGTCCAGTTATAATTTAATGACTAAACGATGCCGTAATAATTAAACTTTCAAAATAATATTTAAAATGAGAAAAAAAATTATTTGGTAAAACAAAAAAAATGCCATAGTAAAAAAAAAAAAATTAATTAAATTAAAAAAAAAAAAAAGAAATTGAAGTGAAATCAAAATCAAGGTACAACTAGTTGATTATAATTTTACTTTTTTTTTTTGTCTTGGAAACCCTCATCCCTTTTTATATTTTAAAATTATTTATTTTAATGTGTTTATATTTTGTCGCAATAATTAAAACTGTGCTTGTTTTACAAGTATTCCAACGGAATGTGCTCCAACGAACTTGCTACAACGTAAATACCCACAAGCCCGACAAGCAGCAAAATCACACCCCTTCACTGTAGAGAATCCCAGATGCCGGAAGCCTTTCTACCCTGATAGCATCTTTCCTCGGACCACTTCCCTTTGGTATTTCCTCCCTGCTCCCCGTTTCCCTGACTGTATCAACATGCTATTGGGATTTTTTCAACTTGGTATGTGATATGAAATACATTGTGATGCCGACGAGAGAAAAGAAACCCAACAGTTGAAAGTTGTAGTAAAAGCTTGTATTTCGAAGAGAGGAAAGAAAGAAACGTGTCGTGCGAATAACTGGTAATTGCGGGTATTTATCTCGGGAGAGTCGTCGGATCTTTTTAAGAAGATCCCCCGCCACTAGTATTAAAGTTTGTCGGCCTCTAAGAATAACCCCGCTGCCAAGGGAGACAACTTTTCGGCTTGCTAAATTCTTTATGCGTTAACCCTTTTCAGGGTGGCACTTTTCCTTGCCCGTAGCGCCAAATGGCTCAAGTGACTCAATCGCAGTCATTTAAAAATAAAGAATAGTCTTCAATATTAAAGATAAGCATATAATTGTCTCCCCCCCCCCTCTCGAATACATTTTTTTCGGTTTATTTTTATTTTTCTACTTTTCCAGCGGCCGACAGAACTTTTTCCTGGCCCTCAGCGGCCGCCAGCACCAAATGGCTCAAGTGACTCAATCGCAGTCATTTAAAAATAAAGAATAGTCTTCAATATTAAAGATTTATTTGCAAAAAATTCTAAAATTTGTTTATTCCAAAATATTGACTATTGTTTTCTGATAAAAATTGAAAAGGTACTTTAAAAAAACAAAATACAAAAAAAGTTTTCCACAAGCAAAAAAAAAAAACATTGCAATTTGTTTTTAATAAATGTTTGACGCATTAATACATAAACTAACTTGTTCTTTTCATTTATATTTTGATTTCTTAAAGAAAATAGAAAAATATTACAAATTAAACATCACAATAATAGCCGCCCTTTTCACACAGAATTTGCTCTCCGAAAGCGAACGTGGCTGGAGTGGTCAAAGGTGGAATTAAAAACAGTGGTTCTATTTATTTACTGCTGGACCAAAAACCTTACATTCATGAAATTCTGTTCCGAGCAACTGTCCATGTCTGCCCCAACGACCCTAGATTGGCACCCATCGCACGCTTGTTGACAGCTAATTCTGCGAGTTCGTGTGGAGGCAACGATACCGGGGAACTGACCTATTCGCGCAAATCATAACTGATTTAACACAATTTTATCCTCTTCAATAAACAAAAAAAAACATGCCTTATACATTCTTATTTTGTTAATTTTTTTTTAAGCAAAAGTGGCTGAAAAGTTGTCTCCCTTGAATAGCGGAGCTTTTTTTTTGTGGCGGGGATTTTCTTAAAAAGATCGGATTCGTCCTTATAACTGTGTTTAATTTTCTTGTTCTGAACTGTGTAGAAATAGGGAGCCTTGTCTTTTTGAGCTGCTGCTGCTGCTGATATGAACCTCTACACGTGTCTAACTTTTGATGAAAACTTCATCTTTTTTTTTTTCTCTTCTTTTCCAGGAGCTAAATGATTGTGGTAACAGTCAAGACTACGTCCATGATGCAGGAGGATACTGGCGGCCGAAAATGGGCCGTCATGGTCGCGGCCTTCTTTGTCCAATTTATTGTTTGTGGGATCACGTACAGCATGGGTATTTTCCATGTGGTCTTCCGGAACATTTTTGCAGGAAGTCATTTTGACACATCCTGGGTGGCTGCACTTCTTTTCCACGTAACTGCCATCTCAA
This sequence comes from Sepiola atlantica, assembly GCA_963556195.1. NCBI lineage: Eukaryota > Metazoa > Mollusca > Cephalopoda > Sepiida > Sepiolidae > Sepiola > Sepiola atlantica. Next base: position 3,356,064 of record OY744526.1, read on the forward strand.
GTAAGTCATTCAGATTTTCTTTCTATAAACAGTTTTATTTAATTGGGTTTGGGAGGAGGGTCCTCACTAGCTGGCCCGTGAGTCGGTAGCCCAAATGTTTCACTCGTGAAATTTTAAAAGGTCTGACTTCCACTTCAGAAGTTTTCTTCTTCCACTGTTTTATATCGAGGGGCGGAGGTAGAGGAAGTCTTGTGTGATTCTGATATCACGAGGAAGAAGTGGGAAGCTTGAACGGTCTCTTTCCTTGACTAGACTTAAGACAGATCGGGCATCTCGAGTGGAGGAGGAATTACGGTGCTTCTGCTGTTTCACGATGACATGTTAGACGTCTCTTAAAAAAATAATTGCTAAAGAAACGTATAAACTTTATGTACTTAGGTGGTAACTGAAAAGAAGACTGAACCACCAAAAATTACGCTAAATTCATCCAGTATTTATTAAATTAAAAATAAAAAACGATTTTATCTATGTCGCCATTTCTCTTGTATTTTGACTTATTCCAAATGTTATCTTCCTTACCTGCTTCGTAAGCTGAAATGTCTACCGATATGTATTGTAAGATCGTGTTTTTTTCTTTTTCTTATAATTTAATAAATACTGAATGAATTTGCGTAATTTTTTCTGTCCAATATTATTTTCAGTAACACGTAAATTTAAATATTTTAATATCATTGTGAAACAGCAGAAGCCCTGTGATTACATCCTAAACAGCCTCCCACGAAAAGTATCGAGAAAACATATTCACCCCTGGACTGACAATATAATTTCATGTGTTGACTATGTAACTCTAACATTAAATAAATGACAAGAGTAATATTAGCAAAAGCTGAAGAAAAAGAAAAAACAATATCACCAAACCCGAACAAAACAAAAAGTAGATGCTTATCATCGTTCATTTTATCGTTTTATTTTCCTGCGTCAGTGGTCTGACATTTTTCGTACAGCAAGCAATGTCAGTCTTCAAGCTTGGCCGTCTTGAGGTTTGATTCCGTTCCAATTCCACTCCCTAAAATCCTTTGTTGATGGTTTTCATCCAAGTTTTCTTGGGTCGTTCAACTTTCCTCCTGACTTCCACCTCAAGATCTCTGCATTTTCTTATCCAAAAGTCGCTCCTCTTAACATGGCCAAACCAACGTAGCCGACTGATCGTCAGTTGTTCATCAAGCTTTGGTGTATTCAGCCTCGCGAACAGGGTATCACAGCTGATATGCCGTGGCTAGTCTGACCTTGCATATCTATCTCTTGCTCTGTCATTACGCTAAAGATGGACGAGTGATGACCGGGTGGGAGCCCATCACTCGCCTCCATACAACATCGCACACCTAACAAAGCTGCTATATACCCTTCCCCTGGTAGTGAGAGGGATAGCTCGCAATGTCAAAACTGGCAACAGTTCGCGGAACTTACCCAATACAAATCTTAATTTAATGGCAAACCTAACCCTACCCCAAACTCGCAGCCATCCCCAGCACTCAATACATCCCCAAGATAACAAAAGGAGTTCATCACTTCATGAGGGTCATCGTCCAACTTCACTTCGGTGCAAGGTCGGCAGTTGAGTAGGCGTGCCTGCCCCAGACATCTTCTGGACTTATATCAGCAATATACGTTCTAGGTCTGATTTTGATGTTTTTAATTTGATGTCTTATCCATAAAAGTTAATGGTTATACTAGAATCTAAGTAACAATAACAGTAACAGCCTTACCATCATCGGCCGCTGGGAACCTAGTCGATGAAGATTGCCTTCGATTCGCCGCTGTGGTCAGCCGGTTGATGGATATGGATTCCACACCTTTTCATGTAGAAGGAGCGCCGGCAGATACCCTAGACACGTTGCTCTCAACGATATCGTTAGACTGGCTCTTGACATTGCTGACTTCCTGTCAAACCTCAAACCAGTTAGCTCCGACAGAGGGGGATTTCAACACTTTTGCACCGTCGTCGTCAGATCTAGGTCTGAGTTTTTTTGTTTTTTGTTTTCTCCGTTAAGGTTAAAGGTCAACTAGAATTTGCGTAACAATGTCAACCTTTTTTCTTCTTTCCTTTTTACAGGTGTCCTTTTCCGATTTGTGACGGCCAAGTTTGGGTGTCGGATTAGTGTGATGTTAGGTGGGATATTGGCGACGGCTGGTCTTGCACTCGGAGTTTGTGTCACAGAACTTTATGAAATCTATCTGTGTATGGGTGTCCTCACGGGTAAGTCTCAACGTTTCTGAAATTTTAATCTTACTCATCAAATTCATATTGAAAATTTGTCTGCTTTGCTTTCTTTAAATTGTAATAACTGCAACATATAATTACGATCTATTTTCTTTTGCACGTGCACGTTCTCACTCGCGGAGTGATTGGTATGTTGTGCAGCCAGAACACTTTTGTGCAGATGGCAACTTCCGCCCAAACCTTTTCCCACGATTTATGAACAGTCTGAGTTTAAATGTCTATGTAACCACACATCATATTTCCTTTCTCGCATCTAGCTATGATTTGGGTTCGAGACGAGATGAAAGACCAGAGCTCAACCCGTCTTGTATAGTACACATCTTGTATAGTACCCGTCTTGTATAGTACACGGCCTCAACATATTTTGTATTCGTGTTTTCATAATTCTTTCGGGACCATTCATTGTGTTGATGGAACTGTTTGAATAAAATTGATTTAAATTGTAAAAGAAGTCCGTTCTTACAAGCAACCTATGGTAAACTCGGTTTTCGGCAAAACTGGGAACGTGCGTCTGTGTGCGTTCACAGCACAGGCCCTGATCGTTCTCTCGTTGTGCCGGTCCGAAGTCGTTGGGGACCTTACCATCAGTTTTATAATTGAGCTTTGCAATTCCGAGCTGCGGTTCTGATAATGCATTATCTCGTGCTGATATGTGAACGTGCGTCTGTGTGAGTTCACAGCACAGGCCCTGATCGTCCTCTCCTTGTGCCGATCCGAAGTCGTTGTTCGATTCCGACGCCGGTCGCAGTGTCAATTTGGTCTCAGTTAGTGCTGCGATAGAAGAATTCCTATTCCAAATAAAATCGGCACCCCCGTTTAAAACAATTAACATTTTTTTTAAATTGTTTTGGAGGTTACAATGATGCTCATTTTCTTCCCTTGAATAACAGACTTGCTAATGAGAAATCTTAGCCAGACCAAATCAAAACACAAGTCCAAGGAACACGATCAATTAGCTAAGCACAAGGGTTCATCTTGCTTGAAGAGGCACACAGACCCAACCGCTTGTCAGACCCCAGAAAAACAAACTGTGTCGCCCAGAGGGCCATCTCTCACGCACCTCCTCTGCCCATCTGCTGAAATGTATCTACTTTCATTGGAACTGACTACATCCATCTCTCTTCTCAGTTCATCCCCATGGCCAACATGCTACCAATCTATGAACCTCAAAAACCGAATGCCCAGGGGGTCCCAGCAATTATTCCTGGCAAAAACTCAAGTGGTCCATAACCACAGCAGAGAACCTCTCATCTGAAAAACATTATTTTCTAAAGTGGACAAATGGAATTCTGGGTGGCCAAACTTCTTGATCAGACATATTTCCAATCTCCTGTGTAGTCTCTCATTTCTTTGTTAAATATTACTCACTTGCAGCAAGTCTTCCATTCAAATGCATTGCAAACATGCAACCACCTAATGCATGTTCACTAGGCCAGTAGGATGGATATCTATGCAGCGACCCCCCCCCCTACTACAAAATGGTGTTATCGACATCTTCTCCCTCTCTACATAACGATTACAAATTACTCTTTTTAATCGATGAACGTTTTTAGTGAATAAAACTGAATCAGGTTATTACTTGTACCCTGACTCTCATGAGACGGCGAACAGGATCTACAGAAAGTCACAGGTCGACCAAACTTGAACTTCAACCGACGAATGAACTGAAGATTACAAGTCTTAAACAAACACTGTTTGTCGTAATGGGCGACGCATGCTTACAATGGAAAATGGCTAGAATTTGGTGGCAAGTTAATCGCTAAACTGACTGACGAGGCGAAATGTCTGCCGATATCGAGTCCAAATCGTCATTGATTGATCAGCAAAAACAAATTATTTGCATAACTGGTCGTGGCTCATTTCTTTGTTGCGGATGTCTGTCGACAGCCACTTCGGATAACCACTGCCCTCTTTCCGCCATCAACTCGGCACATAAGTCGGCAGCTGTCATCACCAGAGCCGTGAGCAATTCATTATTTGTATCAACTGAGTTACAACATTTTATTGAAATAAAACCAATTACGACTCATCACTAAATTAACATTTATCGCTATTCATAGTTTTTGTTGAATCAAAAATTCAAGACCTCCCCCCCCCTCAAAAAAAAAGTGTATATTTTACTTACACAGCAACAGAAGTGATGTGCATTTGTTAAGTTTAGTTTTTTTTTTTTTTTTTTTTTTTTTTTTTTTTTTTCTTGTGAAGAGTTGAAAAGAAATAAGAGAGGGTGAAAGTGATGGACGGAAACTTAGTAGGGAATGCGTCATTTGATGCAAATTAAGGCTAATAAGTTAAAGTGCATTTGTGTGAATCAACACGGTACAACTTTTGTTGACCGACGTGATTCTGGTGTCGGCATTCTTGCAGGACCACATAATGGTTGCAAACATCCCTCAGTGAAAGTGTTATTATGGAATCGACTGAATTCCAAATTGGCACACCCAGGGCGTCAGTCCACGTCGTTATCCACTTAACCACCGTTACATCGGCCGAAACATAAAAATTACAACCAAGATGAGAATAGTAGTCTGAAGAATTGCTGTGTGACCATGTATCAAGATCCAATGGCCGTCGTTATCCACTTAACCACTGTCACTTCACAAACATGCATGAAGCTACTTGTTGTAAGGAGCTAAAAAAAAAAACTACTTCAAGGTCAAAAACTCCAAGCTCGGATCTACGTCTGTAATCCCCAGGGCTACACAGTCACGTTTACACAGCTCATCCCGAAGAAAGCCTCTATAAAATAAAATAAAATAAAGTATTTCCAAACTGTTTTGGAAACGATCGTACGCCATAATGGACTTGATGTTGTAATTCTTGGAACAATTGTAATGTTTTAATTCATTAAATGTTATATATATATATTTATATTTATAAATATATATTGATTATTTATTACCTACAGACATTGATGTTTCATGCTTACGCAATCTTCAGTGCAGGAAGTTAATTTCCGGCGGGCGCAAACTCTGATCACAAATCGTCACTGATTCGCAGTCAAGAGCGTTTCCCGTTGGCCACAACAAATTAGCTTAGAATTAAGGAGGAATTTAACTTTGTAAATACAAAGTCGACGGGTGTTTTACAACGAGCAGCGAATAGTGATCTACAACAACAAACTGTGTTGGATCTCGCAATAAAGCTAGTAGTACTTCTTGTTATTAAACTCTCTCAGAGTGCCCGGCCTTAGTAAAGGGGGCTTTTTAATAATATTTATAAATAAATATTAATTATTTATTACCTACAGAAAATTATATATATATATATGTATATATAATTATTTCCACAATCAAACAACGCCACAGCCCACAACCTATGAAAGAAACAAACCGGAAGTCCTAGAACTCGAGTCTAGGACTTCGAGTTTGTTTGTTTTCTTAGGTTGTGGGCTGCGGCGTTGTTTGATTGTGGAAATAATTATATATATTATCTCACATTCAAAAATCTGTGCAGCACTACAGACGTCACAGCCCGCTGTATACATGGCAATGTAGCGTTTCATTCATTACATAAACTCTGGAGCCGACGAACCAAGATCCTGTTGAAGACTAGACTCTGTCTCAATAACACGTACTGCGTGTCCATCACGCTCTAACATAGCACCAGCTGAGCAATAACAAAAGCCATGCTTGACAAGCTGGATGCGTGCCACCGCAGACACCTCCGTTCCATCACAGGTCACTGCTGTCCGAAAAAACTTATCAGCAACAAGGCACTATACGAGCTGTACAACGAAAAACCCCTCCACAAAGATCGCTGAACAAAGATGGTCTATGTTAGGCCATGTCCTACGAATGGATCCTGATACTCCCACACAGAGGGCACTAGACTTTGCCGTTACTGGCTTGCAAGCCTACCAACCGCGACTAGGACGTCACTGCACAAATCTGCTGGGCACACTACGTGCTGACCTCAAGCAGGCGGGACGAGGACCACTACGTACAGCGAAACAACTTCATTGCCTACTACAACTTGCGCAAGACAAGGC
>OY744526.1:3369775-3407275 GCA_963556195.1 Sepiola atlantica
AGAAAAGTTAAATCTGGACAGTATAGGGAAATGTGTGCAGAACAGGAGACTTTGATGGTCTGACCACGTTGAAAGAACGGATGAGAATTCTTGAGTTAGTAGATATAGAACAGTTGAGGTAGCAGGTTCAGTTCAAGGTTAAAGAAAAACATGTGAGGAAGTTATAGGAATGAACCTGAGGGATAAATAAAGACCTGGTCAGAGATAGGTTTTCGTATGAAAGTCAATTTTCTAAAAGTCACCCAACACATGCCAGAATGTAAAACGGACATTAAACCGAATATCGTGATGATAATTTTGAGCAAAAGTTATAATTATTTTCTTGCCTTACACCAAACCATTTTCTTGCCTTACCCCAAACCATTTTCTTGCCTTACCCCAAACCATTTTCTTGCCTTACCCCAAACCATTTTCTTGCCTTACCCCAAACCATTTTCTTGCCTTACCCCAAACCATTTTCTTGCCTTACCCCAAACCATTTTCTTGCCTTACCCCAAACCATTTTCTTGCCTTACCCCAAACTATTTTCTTGCCTTACCCAAACCATTTTCTTGCCTTACCCCAAACCATTTTCTTCAACATTAAAAGAAATCTATTTTTGTCCCAAATTGAAGAAGCAAATTAATTGTAATCTCTTTAATATAAAAAAAACCTGTTCCGCATATATTGTCATCAATAGCATACACTCCATAAACTCAATATTTTATTCTGATTTTTTTTTTTAATCAGGAAGCGTGAAATGAATTAGAGATTATGTTTCGGAATTTTTTAGATGAGGGTTGATAATTTGTAGAATTTGGAATATTCAAACTACTGTTCTCATGTTGCGTGTTTTTATCACAACGTTTCGGCCGATGTAACCTCCGACCTTCTTCAGGTGTACCTTGTCGAATTCGGAAATCTTTCTGTCGAACTCGGGAATCTGGACGGAATTTCGAACGGAACCGTTTATTAAATCCACGGGGGTAGCATGCTCTCGTTCCATCTGCCATGACTGGGAAGAAGTCTTCAGTAATTCGCAATTCTTCGTATCGCCCGCACTGAGGATTGAACCTGCAATCTTTAGATGACCGTCACTTAGAAATGACTTTTACTTAGTACTATATCCACTGCACCATTGGTCCTTGCGGGAAACGCTGTGATAAAAACACTCAAGATGAGAACGGTAGTCCGAATATACTAAATTCTACAAATTAGAGCTTGTTCCTTGATATAAGCATTGTTATTTGAATCTGTAAGTTTAAAAAGCCAAAACAACGCATATATATATATATATATATATATATATACTTTTTTAAATAAATATTTATTCGACCCCCTCAGGGTTAATACCATCAAAATAAGAAAGAAGAAAAGAAAGAAAAAAAAACTATACGACAGTCTCGCCTGACGTGTAAAAAAAACAACAACAAAAAATTAAATAAATGATTTTTTTATTTAAATTGCACCATGTGTTGATTTTCAAAAATATTTCACTTAAATACATTTTCATGCGTGCTTCAAAGATGTTGTCAATTTCTTTATTGGTCCCCCGATTTATAAAATCAGGGGACTTATGTTTTGAGGCGTGTCCGTCCAGATTTTTCTCCGCAACCATCCATTGAATTTCTCTGAAATTTTGCATGAAGTTGTAACTTTGGTCAGGTTAGAAAGTGACATTCTCCGATTTTTGAAAAAAAAATCTGGTTAGCCCCCAGGGGGTCAAAAGGCCCCACAAATGGCAAAAAATGACATTTTTTGCCCCATAACTTTTCATCCATCCATTCAATTTCTCTTAAACTTGGCCAAAATGTGGAGGCAATTGTTCCTAATAGAAAATAAGTATCACCGACCTTAGAAAAAATCTGGTTCGTGCCCCCAGGGGGTCAAAAGCCCCCAAAATTGCAAAAAAATGATCCTTTTCTCCCATAACGTTTGATTCATCCATTCAATTTTTCTGAAACTTGGCCAAAATGTAGAGGTAATTGTTCTGGATATAAAATGAGCATCCTTGATCTCAGAAAAATTCTGGTTCGCGCCCCCAGGAGTTCAAAAGGGGGTTAAAAATGCCCCAAATTGCCCAAATTTATTGAATTTTACACTCGTCACATACAGAGGGGGACCACGCATGCGCGGCTTGTTCAAAATATTTATTTATTTAAAATCAAACTTAGCTTCCACGATATAACGTCTTCTTCAGAATGAGAAACTTTTTTATTTTATTTTTATTTTTCCTTTCTCGTTGCACGGTACCACTAAAAAAAAATCCGTACGGTCTTTCAGTCGTGACTTTTTTTTTTCTAACGTTTAATCAAGAGGATCACGCTGCATTTAATGTGATTCTCGACTCATTTTTATGAAACTTCCCGAAATTCACCCAAACTACACCTGATGCCCCCCCCCCCCCCGTACAGATGCACACATCATAACTCGTCCGCTGTTTATTTTCCTGACAATTGTAGATTATCCTGTGCTTTGTAGTACACAATTATTGCATCATTATTTACTGATGAGAAAAGTAGAGATAACGTTCGCAACAAAACAAGGGGAAGTAACTGTCGCAGTAAAGTTTCGGTTCTCTCCCTTACAATTATAAATGATGGAATAATCTATAATTTTATACATTTCTCCAGCTATCCTAAACACTAGCCCAGTCTAATAATACTAAACCAGCAGTGATAACAACATTGTTCCTATTTACTTACCTCCCCACGAGGGCAAAGTTAGACACAAGGTTGGTTTTTTAATGTGGGGAGACTTCAGCTCCCCAAAAAGGGACACTTTGGATTGGAACAAAAGTAGAAATTGCTTCAGTCACATTGACATTCTGGTTCTCCTTAGAACAGACTGCGTTGGTTGGGTCACATTGAGCGTAGCGATGGCTGGATTGCTAAAGTCCGACAGTTGAATGTGCCAGCAGAGAACATCACCACTGGCAGACCCAAGTTGACTTGGGAGGACGTAGTCAAACGTGATAGGAAGGCCATGGGTATGGATTCCATCAAGCCTTGCCAAAGACAAGAGTGGAGAGGAAGACTTAGATTTCGAGACTAGACAATCAGGCCCCACCCTCATCAAAGGATTAATTGTGGCCTGATTCAACAAATAAACCGGTTGATGATGACTAGATTACCGAAGTTAAACGATATGGAGCGTGGCCAGTACTAGATGGGTGACCGTTTGGGAATGTCATCTTCCCATGACTTGGGAACTGCTTGTGAATTTGATATTCCCTAGAAACTTCCTCCTTTGGGTGAAGCCGGCATAGCCCGACCAGGGCTGATACCACCCCGGTTTGAAATGACATTGGTTCTTGAGAATTGATATTTACAAATACACAGGTATTTTCTCCTAACTTCTCCCCCAGTGTTTTTCTTTTCTTGTTTTTTGTAATCCAATACAAAACATAGAAGGGCGCTTTTTTGTGCGTGAAAAAAAAAAACCACACCTCTCCAAAAAGGAGCATTGGATTGGCATCCCCAAAAATGCTTCAGTCCAAAATGATTTGTGGTCGTCAAAACATGGGGAATCCTATTTTAGTCACCTAAATTACTTACAGTGATAAGGGTTCTTTTCTGATTTTTTTTTTTTTTTTTTTTTTGCGTAAACCATTTGGAGGAAGTCAGCATAGCCTGCCCAGGGCTAATATCACACCAGGTATTACCGGTTCGTTCATTTTCAATTTAGGAAGACTTCTTCTCCGCTGACCGAGCACAGAATCGTCAAAGTGCAACATCAGAAAAGACACCACACTTTGTTCCTCGTCAAAATTACATAAATTTAAATTGAGTAAATAGTAATGTTTTGTGAGGCAAAATATTTTCCTACAAAATTTGAACTTGTCTGACGAACAAAGGCATAAAGATTTTACTACACCGAATTGTCGTAGCCTTGCTGATAACATAAGGATCGTCTCTACAACATCTTGCACGGCCATAAAAGATCTGTATTAAAATATTTAATTATTATAGTTAAGCATGGGTTTCTGCACTGAATAAATATAATTCTGTCCATGATTTAAACAACTTACATGTTTTTATATACACTCTTTTAATACATTTTTATACATTTTTTTATACATTTTTTTTTTATACATTTTTTTTATACATTTTTTTTTTATACATTTTTTTTTTATACATTTTTTTTTTATACATTTTTTTTTATACATTTTTTTATATACATTTTTTTTAAATACATTTTTTAAATACATTTTTTAAATATATTTTTGATACATTTTTCCTTTTCAAAGTTTGGGTGAGATCTAAACTTTTGCTTGTAGTGTCTATTTTACGGGTTGGAATCCCAAATGGACCACAAATTGATATCTCCAAAAGCATGTGGGGCTGATCTTATTTCTGCTATAGTAAATAAAAAATGCTCCGATGAACTGGTCCCTGTCCTCTCCAAACTCTATAACAAATACCTTGCTGAATTTTGCTTCCCTGACAGCTGGAAAATTGTGTCTGTGGTACCAGTTTACAAGAACTCTGAAAGAACTGACCCACAAAATTATCGCCTCATAAGTCTCCTTCTGTTCTTCGCTAAAATCTTTGAATCATTAATCAATCTAGCGATAGTCCACCAACTCAAAAATGCTAAACTGCTTTTTTTAATGCAGTGAATTTGGGTTGATGCTCCCCAAAAGAGTTCAAGCTCTGAAATACTTTAAATCAACTGTAAATAAATAATGATTTCTAAGCTGTTAAAAATAGAAACTTTTTAAGCCTTCATTTAATCATCTTAAAACAATTAAAATATTCTAAAATTTTAAGCATTTGACTAATTTTGAATGATTGATTGTTTTAAATTTTATTAAAATGAGAAAGAAATTTTTTTTTACTTTTATAAAAATTCCATTAAAATCATTTCATTAAAATCAGAAAAAACGTTTTTTTTTTCTTAATTTCATTAAAATTCCATTAAAATCAGAAGAAAAAAATTTAAGGGGAGAGGTACATAAAATAAATTGTTAGATTTTATGACATGATATTCCTATTTAAAAAAATACTGACTACAATAAAATAAAGTTTTAAAAACCAAACAATAAAAGTTTTAAAAAATGGTGTTTTCTTTGAGAGCAGCTAAAACTTATAATCTTTGATTTATTTTTGTGTGTGTGAAATTGTTTGAGGTTATTTTGTGGGTGTTTCTTCATTGAATATTCTATCCGAACCAATATTTCTTTCGATAGACTAAACTGTGGGAGATTCACCGTTTACTTACATTGGAAAAGCAACAGATATGATTAACATATGATATCGCTCCATTTCTTATGTAGACATTTTGTTGTGGCAGCCATTTGCAAATATTTGTATCTTATCGATCCAAATATTTGTATCAATAATATCCAAATATTTGCAAATGGCTGCCACAACAAAATGTCTACATAGGTATTTATTCATATATTTTGTATAATTTGAAAGCTTACTTTTTTCTTTTTTTTTTTTTAGTTATTTCAGATAATATTTAAGTGATTGTACCCGTGTTCCGACGGCCAAAAATAGTTACAAATTCTAGAAACATGAACGTTAAATTTATATGCTAAAGTTATCGCCTAGTTTTTGTTTTGTTTTTTTTTGTTTTTTTAATCGCCAACTTCGATTAGTAAACTTATGTGTTCACTAAATGATCCATGGATTTCAAATACAAAAAACCGTCACGCATGATTGCATCATATGTAATTTTTTCACGTTGCCTCATTTTTATTCAATTTTCTCGTTTCAGCACTGCTCATTCAAGCAGAAGATGAATATAAATACGCCTTTTATCTCGCTGGTACGTAAATTATTTTGTATTTGGAAAGGAAATATTCTTTTTTTACAACGTCGCACGTCCTCTATGAATTAAAAGATTTTAACGAAAAAAAATTAAACCATTTCTATCATTATAAAGTTGGGTATGTTTATATATTTGTATGCGCAGGATTCACTCCTAAACTAATGAACTGATCATTATGAATTTAGTAACACAGCTGCTCGGCGTAAAGGGTCCATATTGTGGGCTATATTTAGTTTTATGCAAAGTAGGTAAAAAGGGGATGGAGACCCTTCATGAAAATTCGGATACCTCTGACTTTTGTGAAATTGCAACGAAAGGTAGTAAATATCAATTAATAAATATTCTCCAAATTTCAGCTTCTTTCGCGTATTTTCAAGAGATTCCATGAATTTCAATTTCTTAAGATCCCTTAAATTTTAGACATTTTCTAAAATGAAGATCATGTAAAGGATTTTGATCAAAGTTGAAATAAGGATTCTAGACATAAGGTTTAGTAGCATTATATCTTGATTGGAATCTTATGGGGACATAAAAGTGGTGCAAAACTGTTCGAAGAGGGGGGGGGGTAATATTATCCGTCCGGGAACATGTGTTCTAGTTATTTTGTATAGATGAATTTGTTAACATAAATTACATCCTGAGATTCTCATGGATGGCCCTGCTCTTGAGGAGAAATCGACTCTGAAACTTATTGGTCTTTCTCTCTCATCAAATCTTACTTGGAGTTCATACATTAGATCCATTGCTCTTTCAGCTTCTCGTAAAGTCGCTTCTCTCTATCGCTCCAAACACTTTCTCACACCTGAGACTATTCTCTATCTCAACAAATCTACAATCAGACCATGTATTGAGTACTGTCGTCATATTTGGGCTGGTGAATCTGTCCCATTTGAGGGTTCTTGATAAGGTACAGAAACGTATCTGTAATTTGATTGGCCACACCCTTTCTTCTTTTCTGCATCCTCTCTCTCACAGACGTGGTGTTGCTAGTCTCAGTCTTTTCTATAAATACTATTATGGCACGTGTTTGTCAGAATTATGTGATCTATTCCCTGCTTCCTTTGTTTCAGCTCGTTGGTCTAGTAGTCTCCATCGATTCGCTATTTTGATACCTCATTGTAATACAGCTTCCTATTTCAGTAACTTCTTTCCAAGAACTGCAGGCTTGTGGAACTCTCTTCCTGCTGACTGTTTTCCTCCTACCTATAATCTTGGTCTTTTCAAGACTAAGGCCAATAGGCATCTCCTGTCTTTGCGATAATCATATTTCGTTCTTGTTAGCTCCTTACATCAAGTGGCTTCATGGCTTGTCTTGAGTGATTTCCATAAAAAAAACATCAACTACCATTTTCCTTCACGCTCCCTTTCTTTTTTTTTTTCTCCTAAATGCCGTAAACCTTTTTGGTGTATCCGTGATAAAAGGGGTACAATAGACAAGGTCGTCATCGAGTGGAAAGACCAACCAACACGTTAGTATAAGGAAGGAAGGTTTATTGTAATGGAGAGACAGACATTAATCAAATATTACTAAATACAAGATTTGGTATTTACTTCTCTCCCACCGTGAGACGATGTGGCACAAGGCCGGAAAGTGGGGAGATTAAGCCAGCGTCCCTAAGGAAGGGGGCACTTTGGCCTCTTAAAAATTGATTGGTCAGCTTCACCAGCATTTCCTGATAGGAGCACCTAAGGCAGTTAGCGATAAACTCCTTCCCAAAGAGAGAAGGCAAGGCCTGGGAGGGTGGACCTCCTAAGACTGCCCAGACTAATACCTCAATCTGACAGATAAAAGGTTACCAAGTTGGCCTCTTCTCTGTCAGACTAATTGTCGAGAACGGATCATCGACTGGTATATACCAGTTTGAAGTCTTTGAGCAACTTTTGAAAGAAGCAAGACTCGTTTGCTAATCACTGTTCATTTTATATATAGTCAGTCCATATACAGAAAAAGGCTGTTTTGTTTTTTTACCATGTTGCCAAAAGTGGGGGGTCAGTTTACATTAAATTTATATAAGAAACTGATACCCCTCTTCTAAAATCTAAATTATTTGAAAAAAATTTCCAAAACCCACGGAATTCTCTAACGATATAATAGGTAATTGTACACTGAAAAGATGAAAAAAATTGGTCAGTAAAAAAGTTGAGAAAAACGAGTGGTGGTGTATTACGAACAAATGCCCTTTTTTCTTTAAGAAAATAATTCCGACTCAGTAAAAGTATTTTCTGGAAGGAGTTAAACCGAATTACATTTAATTGTTCTTATGCTGCAACGATCCACCGAAAGAACTGAGTAACCTGAATCAAATATTGATTTTGTACGAAGAAAGCTCTCGATGACATAAATCGAGAAAGAGACTGACTTTACTTTGTATATTAGAAGATACTTAATTATAATTTACTTGGATTCATGCCAAGGAGGATATCAGTAGTTCTGGAATGATGTATACACACCACCACCTCTCCCCATAAATACAAGGGGTGGGACGAGGATAGAAATCGTTGATCTGGGGTAACACAGTTAATAAGTTTTGTGACAATTACTTCCAAATGTTAACAGCGGTTGATCATGTGACGTATAGGATTTCTGAGTTTAGAAATGTACGTGTTCGCTTAATGAGATGAGTAACGGCAGGAAGTAAAGAGAAATACTTAGATTGTTATCGTGTCTCTAACGGCAATATGGAAAAAGTTTCGTGTTTCATTCACGTAGGCATGCTGATGTCTGTCAGAAATGAAACATGAACGTTTCTGTATAGCTTACTTGCTATAGATATATTTTCATACTACTAAGCTCTACTCACATATTGAGCACTGTTGAAATATAGACACATTATGTGTACATGAGATGGTAATAAATTTTATTTATATATATATATATATATATATATATATATATAGATTTAGATTTTTCACTTATAAAATAGATCATTCAGTGAAGACCGGGGTTGTTCCAATAAAAACAAGCTCGATGATACTCGATTACAGAGTACAGAGCATTTATATGTGATTTTATGAAGGCTTACCAAAGCATTCCTTTCAGGACACCAATGATCACCATTAAAGATTTTTTTCTTACAAATATTATTTATTCAAATTAAATGTTTTTCCTACACGTGTCTCACTGAACTTTCCCAAATATATATATATATATACAGGGTGGGCAAAAATAAAGGTCCTATTTTTAAAAATTCATAACTTATTTATTTATTTATTTATTTATTTATTTTTTTTTTAGAATAAGTAAAGGACCCCTTCCGAAGCAAGCATGAGCCGTATTAGCCCTAAGGAACGTACCCTCATTTAGAAAACATTATTTTTGCTTAAAAAACTCAAAACAGTGTAAAAAACAATACTTTAGTTTTTGTAAGTTTTAAGAAGTGTTTTTCGGCTAAAATTTGTTTTGTTTATTTCAAAAAATCTCGGAAGGGTCAGTCTACACACACATAAAGTTTGGTGAGTTTAACTTTTATTTTGTGGAAGTTATTCAAGTTATTCAAATTTAAAGATAGGACCCTTATTTTGGCCCACCCTGTATATCATCATCATCAACCGGTTTATTTGTTGAATCAGGCCACAATTAATCCTCTGATGAGGGTGGGGCCTGATTGTCTAGTCTCGAAATCTAAGTCTTCCTCTCCACTCCTGTCTTTGGCAAGGCTTGATGGAATCCATACCCATGGCCTTCCTATCACGTTTGACTACGTCCTCCCAAGTCAACTTGGGTCTGCCAGTGGTGATGTTCTCTGTTGGCACATTCAACTGTCGGACTTTAGCAATCCAGCCATCGCTACGCTCAATGTGACCCAACCAACGCAGTCTGTTCTTTCGCATGATGTCCGCAAGGCTTTTCAAGTCGACCTGTGAGAGCAGGGATTCAAAAGAAACGTACTGTTCAGGCCTCACCAAACAGATCCATCTGACCATTGCCCTGTCATTACGGCGCAGCTTTAGTATGCCAGCAGAGACAGCCCAAGTTTCTGAGCCATACAACAGCACACTTCTGACACATGAGGAGTATACACGCCCTCTCGTAGTTGTTGGCAGGTGTTTGTTTGTCAGGATTGGTAGCAGCTCTCTAAACTTTTTCCAGGCACACTTGCAACGTGTAGCTGCCGCGAGTTCACAGCCTCCACCTGATGACAGCACATCTCCAAGATAACAAAAGTCTGTCACTACTTCCAGCTTGTTGTCACCAGTATCCATCTCCGTCAGTGGTCTGCCATATATATATAAATTTGGGAAAGTTCATTTTTTTAAGCATCTTTAGAATTTTAAACATAAAGATAGCTAAGAGGCTAAACTTAACTGAAGGGTTGGGGGTCTGACACGACCAGAAACCGCGTGTGCTATTCTCAGGTAGGGAACACATACTCATACTGGACTCCTTTTTGTAATGCACGCAAGCTCGCCGCTACTTGTATCCACCTTTTTTTCATTTAGACAAATACAACTCACAATAAATAAGTTTCTTAGGCATGACGCTCTATTTTTTTTTGGGGGGGGGGGGTCCAGTGTCATTTTTGACAACAAAAACTTTTGCCTACTTTCCCTGACCCGACCTTGGGTCACATCTTACTTAAGGGAGTAAGATAAAAACTGGCCTTGTGCCTAACTCCTGGAGAGGAGTAAATCAATACTCTAAACTAGACACTATCACCACAATACCGCATTCACTCCATGGCTTAAATCCTACTTAAAAAATCCCCAATGGTTTCAGTGAGTTTTTATTTACAAAAATAAATATACATGAGTAATGATGGGAAGTGGGACAATCTTCAAACCCAAAAAAATAAAGAAAAATAAAGAACCAAACAAAATGCTAATGGGACAGGAGGTTAGTGAGGCCCTCCCAACCCTTTTCTAAGTGTCAGACAGCCCACTGTTTTGCGGATTAACCAAAAACAAGCAGGGCAGTCTCTAAATGGGAGTGGGAGCTAAGAGGGACATCAAAAATAAAAAGATCGAGATGGAATATGGGAATGCATGGTGCCCTCCAAGATAGAAAACTCATTTAGGGTTGGCCAAGAGCAAAATAAATATGGGGAGTGGGCAACTTTGGAGGTTAGGGTTATTACCGAAAAATAAAACAGGATCAGGACTCATTTATTCCACTAGCTAAGAGGTTTTTTTTTAACAAATTTTAAGGGATGGGTTCCGTAGAACCCAGGACCGCACGTGTCATGCCTAGGCAGGGAACACGTACTCGTACCTGGCTCCTCGTCGGATGCAAAAACTAGTGTTATGCACCCACCTCCTATCGAACTCCATGCGATGTAATCTTTTCCAATCGCATCTGATCTTCACTTTAAGCTGATGCTTAAAGTAAACAATGAGATCCCGATCGGAAACAGATCCAACCCCATGAACCTCATCAAGACGTGTAACCCATGTCACTAGTCTCGCTACGATTTGGATAGCTAGAAAAAACATTCTTTTCTGCCGAGACCACAGTGGGGCTACGTTGTTGATAATGGATACTCCATCAAGGACCAGCGGCTGCTCTGCATCTATGCAACCGCTACCTCTCGGACATACTTCCAGAGTTGCCAAACTTTACTGCAAGTGAAGTAGGCGTGCTCGGATGTTTCTTCTTCATGGTCTTCACAGCGCGGGCATAAGGATCGTTCCTTAATTTGTCTCTGTGTAATTTGGCATAGAGGGGCAGTGCGTTCCAAACCAGTCGCCAGGTCAGAGAAGGTTCGGAGTTCTTGAGATAACCCTGGCCTGGTGCCCAACTCCACTGAAAGTGGATTTCCTCCTCTGACCATCCCAGCCGCTCACCAAGCAGATCTGAAGTGGAACTCACCACTAATTCCCGATATAGTTTCTTCCGATGCTGTGCAAGGGCGCTGGTCCCCAGCAACGCTCTAAGCGCAGCTTGGCATTCGGTGAAGAACTGCGTATCTCCCCATGGCTTATGACGGCCTTCAACCGAGGTGTTGGGTATGAAGTTGGGAAAGGCTCTCTCATCCGCAGGGACTTACGGAATATCTTTTAACAAAGTGTGACCACAGAAAAATCAATCCAGCATTCCCAAGCCTCCTTCGTTTGGACATTGAGTACCGACCTGTCTGCAAATATACGGTTTTCCTCTCTCCATAAAGATCGATTTTCTTTTTTTTTTCCCTTTCTATATCAGTTGATAGTTTCTTTTTTTTCTTTTTTTTTTCTTTCTTTTCTTTTTTTTCTTTTCTTTTTCTTTTTTTTTCTTTTTTTCTTTTTTTTCTTTTTTTTTCTTTTTTTCTTTTTTTTTCTTTTTTTCTTTTTTCTTTTTTTTTCTTTTTTTCTTTTTTTTTTCTTTTTTCTTTTTCTTTTTTTTCTTTTTTCTTTTTTTCTTTTTCTTTTTTTAACTTCGCTGATTGAGACGATATTTTATATGAATTTTAGTACGAAACAGTTTTTTTTTTGTTTTTCTTAAGTCAATTTTCATGTAGAGGGTACACTTGTAATAATGATAACGATAATATAGAAGTAAAAAGACTTTTTCGTCATGCACGAAGAATGTCTGCATAAATAGTGGTAGTTAGTGGGTGCGACCCGATGGGTCACGGGTATGTCTAGTCGACTATACAAACTTGGCCCGACCCGTTCGAATACTGTTCGCGTATGCACTAACGTGGCCTCCCTCCCCCCCTCCCCCTTCCCCTAGGTATGAATAAGATGGCAGTTCCACTTCAAGCAATCATTTCGAATGAATTGTTTAAAACTATTTTTTCGCCATTATTAAATAACGCCTGCATGAACTTCTGGCATTATTAAATAGCACAGTGTTACCACTGTCAAACAAATGAAGAAACTTTCAGGCACGTAAGGGTTGAGCATACGAGAAAATGATACGATACACGTGTAATATGAGTCTTAAAGACAGACTTAGATCTGATGACCTCAGAGGAAGATTAAATCTGAAGAGTATAGGGAGATGTGCACAAAACAGGAGACTTTGATCGTATGGCTACGTCGAAAGAACGGTGAGAGTTCTTTGTGTTAGCAGATGTAGGACAGTTGAGGTAGCAAGTTCAGTCATAGGTGTAGGCCAAGGAAAACATGGGAGGAAGTGATAAGAATGGATCTGAGGGAAAGATGGATAAAGACCTGTCCAGAGAGAGGTTAGTTTGGAAGTCAATTTCTAAAAGCCGTCTAACATGTGCCAGCATGTAAAACGGACATTAAACTGACCATGATGAAGTGTTGATCTCCAGTTGAAACGGACAAACCGATCTAATACGCACATGAGCAAGAATCGAGAAACGGAGTTGATAATTTTAGCCTGCGTTCTAGAAGAGTTGTAGCCAGAACTGTTCGTGTCTGTCTTCCTCGGTTTCAAGAGGAAACCCTTAAACCCGAAGGACCACTTAGGCAGAGACAACGGCCGATGAATCACATGACGTGCAAGAAACTTAACCGATTCACTTTGAGCATTCGGAGGATCAGGACATTTTCTTTTCCTCTGTCATTTTCATGTAATTCATAATTCAAAGTGTGCAATGAATGTTGAAGAGGTGTTGGGCTTGTGAAGGAGGCTTGTCATTCACTATGAAGAGGCCGTGGTTGAGGAAGCCCTTCGTATTTAAACAAACTCTTCATTTTTTTTTTTTTTTTTTTTTTTTTTTTTTTTAATATATTTATAATTTCATTCACTATGAAAAGGCCGTGGTTGAGGAAGCAATTCGTATTTAAACAAACTCTTCATTTTTTTTTTTTTCTTTTTTAAATATATTTATAATTTCATTCACTATGAAGAGGCCGTGGTTGAGGAAGCAATTTGTATTTAAACAAACTCTTCATTTTTTTTTTTTTTTTTTTTTAATATATTTATAATTTCATTCACTATGAAAAGGCCGTGGTTGAGGAAGCAATTCATATTTAAACAAACTCTTCATTTAAAAAATTTTTTTTAAAATATATTTATAATTTTGAATATTTTTAACCTACCTCTTCCATTGTATTTGTATAAACAAAAAATATCTATTAACTAAATTGTTAATACGGTGCTTATACAGATGAGGGCACATATGAAAAACGCATTTCCAAATAAAAACTATTGTTTATACTTACGTATCAGGCAGAAATAAGTATCCTTACCCAAAATTAGGAAAACTTATTTAGTAGAATTTTAATAAAAAAATAAAAATCAGTTTTATCGTATTTTGCTGACCACCATTGATTTATTACTTGTTAATATGAAGAACTGAGTTACGTCCCTTGATGTAAGTGTTTTTTGCTCGAATCAATAGCGGACCCTTAAAATACGATAAGACTGATTTTTATTTTTAATTAAAATTCTACTCAATAATTTTTGCTAATCTTTTATGTAGATACCTATTTTTGTCTGATACATAAATATATCAAAGAGTTCTCCAGTTAATTTATTTGCAACTGCGTTTTTCATATGTGCCCTCATCTATATAAACACCGTTATACCGTGATTTAATCTATGAGAAAATTCAGGTATATATGTATTATACAAGCAGGAAGACCCAACGTTGCTCGGGATTGAATGAGAATCATCTCTATGCACTTTTTTCACTATTCTCATAACACCATATTTTTTTTCTTCGTTTTTACTGCTCTCCTTCTACCGTTTCGCCCCCTACTATTGTCGGAAGAAGCTGAAATTATGGAAAACTCTGAATTAGTGCCTTATACAGATGGTTTAAATTTTATTAAATTAGGATATACATATTTGAAGTTTTTAGAGGTGGGGAACATGTAGATATTCGACACATGGAGAGTAACGTAGAGATTTGGTGCCACTTCCATTGTCTTCCTTGGATAATTTTATACATATGACATAAATTTTGTAAAAACAGGATATATTTGAAGTTTTTAAAGGTCTTATGCCGTCATAGCGCCCCCTCCCTTAGGGGTGCACTTAGAGATTCGGGAACACTTCCATTGTCTTCCCCGGTAAATTTTACATAAGAATGCACTTTTAGATTTTATGTAGATTCTCTAACCTTTCTTTCTATAGGGAACACACAACCATCATACGCATACATACACACAAACATTGAGTTTTCTGTACAGAGATGTTTTGTTTTTTATTAATGTTATTGACAAAATAAAATTATCGATACTTATTTGTTTAAAATGTGTGTCTTGGGTAAATATCAATTTCTTCACATTTGAAAAAGCAAAAAATAACCTCTCTTCCCTTTCCTTCTCTCATGCTTCTTTAACTCCTCCTCTTCCTAGATGGGCTCTACTTATTACCCGTCTTTTGCACTCCTTCTTTGTCTATTAGTCAAGCGCAGACGTACTACTAGCGCAGAGATACCTTGTTTCTCTCGATCTGGGCAACTTGGGGAAAGTTTTTGTCACTAAGTCTCACATGACTGGTCTGGGTTGCTCTTGTCCCGACAGGTTGAGGGTACAGGTTAGATAGCTTGTCTGATGGATGTGTCCGACTGGTAGTACAGGAGTCCTAACTCTTATGTAGAGCTAAGAGCGGCTGCTCTATCAGCAGTTGTATAATATCGTGGGTAACTGTATGTGCCATGTCGCGCATGGAAAGGGACCCTACAGTAATCCCGGTGGGCTTTCCCAAGGCTACAGCCCCCATGGATCAAGTCTCGACTAATGATCTGGTTGTGTGAGCTTATTGGCACCAAACAAGTACCCAGTTTGCAATCCCCACTCTATCTGTACACAGCTCCCAATTTAGGATGACCCCCTAAACTTTCACCCTAACTCTCAGTTGCCCCTTACGTCTATAGTGGCAATTTGCCTCTTTGGGGTGAACTAAGTTTTAAAAAAAAAAAAAAAAAAAATGATTTGCCTTTTCCTACTAATCTTATCATACACCTGTTATTTATATTATTTGTTTTTTTGTGATGTCATATAATGTGCACAGTGACAAGCAATCCAGACTTTTAGTAGTATATAAATACCGAATGTCCTTTGTTTTGTGTGACCGTCATTTTCCTCGTCCGACGATATTATTTCTCATTTCCTTCATTGCAGGTGCCTGCCTTCTGACGAGTTCCACCATCATGGTTCTCTTCAAGTATAGACAGTGTGGGGTTCCTGTTTCCCACCCGAGCAGCGAACAGAAAGAACCCCTGATGAATGCACAGAACGGTACAGCCAAGTACGCAGATTCAAATACGACCTATCGGTACTATGACGAGGAGCATATGGTAATGTGAGTGTCTTGTCCCTAAACATCAAAACAAAACAAAACAATAAATACAAACTAGCTGATGTGCTCGTCTACGCCGGGTGCAGAGATTCTAATTATAATCGTAAAAACTCCGTCCATTGCATTTATTCATATAACTTTACGAAACCAAGTCTGAAAAGTGGTCTGATGGATACTGCTGCAGACTACGGCACCGACAATGGTTCAAATCCAGTTGGATCTAGCGCATTCACTTACACTGTAATAGTATTGGCAGAGAAATAAACCCACCTCCCTCCAGCTATGGGTAAAATGTGAATCATTTACAATAGGTCGCGTTTCAGCATTAAATAATCCGAAAAGGGTTGATATGCCGTAAAACAACGAAACTAGGTATTAACCTGTTGTGTTCTAGCTCAATCGACCCGGCGTTTCCCGGGAGCCATTACGTTCAAATTTGTTTTGTAAATAGTTCCATGTTCTATAACCACCTTTTTTCTAGGTTCAGTATCTAAGCTAAAAAAACACAAATAAGGAATGCTAACTCTTACTAAAAGAATAAGAGTGATTCCCCTTAGCTGATTTTTCCTTCTAGGTGTTTATTTAAGAATGTCTCCATATTAGCAAACTGCCGAACCACATTAGATATTTTTTTTTTTTTTTAAATACATTGTTGCGAAGTATGTTAGTTTATTGCCAATAACATTGTACAACAATAACAAATGAAAATTGGCTGGTTAGAATTTTAATTTGATTTTTTGGCTTAAATGCTATTTAGGTCCAACTTAAAAATCCAGCCAACATAATTTTATGCATTAGATTGTAGATGCCAATGTTTAGATAAAATGATGGTTGATGTAAATGATGCCTGTTACAACAGTGTTGATAGATAGATGATTCTTATATATATATATATATATATATATATATATATATATAACATAAAGAAAGAAGCAAAATGTCTTCAGAAACCATTTGTTAGATGCGTATATTATTTTATTAAAATCAAAACAAATATTTTCATTTTTACTTTTATTTTTTCATTTATTTTTTCAAATTCAAAATGAAAATGTTTTGTTTTCATTTTGAATTTTTTTTTTTTGGAAGTCAAAATGAAAATATTTGTTTTCATTTTAATAAAATATCTAACAAATGGTTTCTGAAGACATTTTGCCTCTTTCTTTATGTTTTAAATTTCATTGATGCCTAAAAAAAATGAACATTCCCAAATTTATATATATATTTATATATATATATATATATATATATATATATATATATTTGCATTTAATTCAATTGACTAAAACATCTAAGATTTTGTTATTTATGTATTTTCACTGGTCAAAGTGAAGGATTTCTTTAATCCCCACAAATTGTCCATGGTCGTCTTCTATGACAGAAACAACGGTTCATCTCTCTCGTTGACATGTAGTAGTTGACTCATTGGATAGTGATGTCTTCAGCAATGTTGAGAGTAACACTTGTATAAATGTTGATCTTTTCTTTCTTTTCTGTCGCTGGAATGATGGAAAACATTCAAAAGAACAACAAATAACTCAATTATTTGCTCTGGGGTTTGATTTACCTTTTTACAGTGATTAACAACGATTACATCTAGAGCTTGTCGATAGTCTTTTTGTCGGCAGTAAGTACATGAAGATGAACTGCATCCTTCCGACCAACCCCCATGGAAGACTCAAAACGACGTCTCATCACTATATCGCATAACTCTCAATGGGCAGGAACTCTCTAGTTTCTCTGCTACTTACTTCTTCCCATGACGTAACTTCTGGTACACATCAGCCTAAACTCTAATTTGTACTTCTAATGGAAAATTCCATCTTCTTGCGTAATTTTCCATTCTAAAAAACTATTTGCACACACTCGCATCAAAATATTGCTACAAAAGTTCTGCTAAAATTGTTTATTAGTATGGGGGGGGGGGGGTATTAACATTTAATGAATACCATTGTAACCTATGGAATCGAGTATGCCGGGTTCAACTCCTACTGAATCTATTGTGATTTATGCACAAATATTTTGGAGAAAGGTATGAACCCCCAATTTTTTTCATTAAAATATTTTTTGTGTCTGGTTTACGTCATATCAGCCCTTAATACCGAAATATAATACCTACTCAACTCGGTGTGTTGGGGGGGGGGGGGGGGGGGGAGGGGGTTATGGGGGATCCTAATGTCATTTTGGCCGAATCATTTTGACAATTCTGAACATGAAAAAAATGTTTCCGAAAAGTCATGGAAGCTGTACTGTATTTTTATTCTAGTCATGTGCACACGTGTTAGACGTATGGGCATCAAAAAAGTGCTCCGTTGGGTACAAAAATTGAAAGGGAGGTAATTTTGATTAGTAATTGCGCCATTTATTCTTTCACATCTAATTTGCAAAGAAAGTGCACAGATTTTCTCCGACGCCTGAACCGCAGGTTGAAATCTGATTTTTGTCTTTTCAGAAACTTTGATTTTGACAACCATTTCCTGGCGACCCATGAAAATAACAGTTTACCTGCAAATGTAACGTTTTTATGAAACCAAACTTGTGACATTTGACCTCGTATGTATGTGTATATATATATGTATATACACACTACCAAAACACTCGTGTAGTACTTACATCATATGCACATTTAACCTTGTAAATTATTTGAATAGTTAGACGTTATTTTGTTAACGTACACTTTCCACATCCCTTGGCAAGAAATTGTCTAATATTCAAACCGGCTAAGAAATATTTTGTTTCGATCGTCCATCTGTCGTAGTTACGTTCGTAAATGCATATTTGTTTGAATTTGAACAGAAATGGATATTCTTAATGTCCAGTGAATCGGCACGTTTCGCCCTGAAAATCTTATTTGAAACATGACATACAAACGAACAGAGAAACATAGAAATATCTAAAAATTCTATTTCAAACTTACGCGTTATTGACAGACCAACAAAAATGCTATTACAAACGTAAGCATGACAGACAAAAATGTTTCTTTTGAATTTTTGAGGTGAGACTTGATAATTTGGATTATTCTGACTGCAATTCACATCTTATGACCTCTGACCTTCTTCGGGTGCATCTAGTCGAACTTGGCTGACAGAATGAGAACAATCCACCCCTATTGATTACATAAAGAGTTCAGTTGGAAATTTCATTGAGGTTCACAACTTTTACAAAGATTCTTCCCAAGTTCGAAAAGATGTACTTGAAGAAGGTCAGACGTTACATTGGCCGAAAAGTTGTAAAAACAAAAACAACCAAGATGAGGATAGTAGTCCGAATAATTCAAATAATCCGAACAAAGATGCGATTTCAAACTTTAGCTTGACCGACCAACAATTGCGATTTCAAACTGAATCGTGACAAAAGGAACAAATTGACGGACGGACGGACAGACGGAATGTCGTAGAAAGAGTTGTGGATATATGTAAAACTGTTGTCACATCTTAAGCGTGATGAACAACGAAAATGCAGTTTAAAAGTTACGTGTGACAGACAATGGCATATAGAGAGAGGGGAGGGCATCCAAACATATTCAAACTAACTCCCTTTCTCACTCTTTCTCAGTACTAGGACTTATACTTGATTCTTTGGGGCGTACAATCAAGGAATTGATCCCGGGCATCACCAGACCTCTGCATGCCACTGATGATGGACGGACCAACGGAAATAGGTGAAGCCTCTCACGGAGGTGTGCTTGAACACATCTGAAAAAAAAAGGGTACATTCAATCTGCACCTTTTTTTTTTTAGCGATGACGACGCTATTTCGAGCCGAAGTGTGATGGACAGAGAGGTCTTCTTATAAGGATGCATGGGCACATTTTAAACTGAAGTGTGACGGACGGATTGACCGACCGACTGAGATGAATGGATGCATCGAATAAATGATAAAAACATTGCATTTCCAGATTAAGAAATAGCTTCTTGCAATCGTAGCCGCCTGTAGCATCTTTGTAGTGATTTTTGCTGAGAACTCACAAATCACGTTGTGTGCCTTTCTCTTCTCCTTTTTTTTCTCCTTTCTCTTCTCCTTTTTTTTCTCCTTTCTCTTCTCCTTTTTTTTTTCTCCTTTCTCTTCTCCTTTTTTTTTTCTCCTTTCTCTTCTCCTTTTTTTTTTCTCCTTTCTCTTCTCCTTTTTTTTCTCCTTTCTCTTCTCCTTTTTTTTTCTCCTTTTTTTTTCTCCTTTCTCTTCTCTCCTTTCTCTTCTCTTCCTTTCCTTTTTACAGCTCTTTCACGCTGTGTGTGCGCGTGTGTGCATATGTCTCTATTTTTTTAAAGTTAGGCAAACCAAACACCACGAATAAATACTTGAACATATCAAGAACTCGAAGCATAAAAACTTTGGTGCTTTAGTTTCGCAACAACATGAAAATATTTTTTTTAAATGTATAAACTTTGTTTACTTACGTGTTAGCTGAAAATAAGATTGTGCAGAAAAAATTATGCAAATTCATCCCGTATTTATTAAATTATGAGAAAAAGAAGAAAAGAAAAGAACGATCTTACGTATCGGTAGACATTTTTACTCAGTTCAGCTTACTGATTAGGCAAGGGAGATAACTCAATTTTTTTTCCTTTGGAAAAACTCAAAATTTAGTAAAAATGGCGACCGATAAATAAAATTGTTGTTTTTTTTTTATTTTTTAATTAAATAAATACTGGATGAATTTGCATCATTTTTGGTGTACAATCTTCTTTTCAACTACCACGTAAGTACATAACAAAGTTTATACATTTCTTTTGCTATTTTCTTTTTAAGAAAGGCCTAACATGTCAGGCGAAACTAAAGAAGCACTAAAACTTTTACTAAATTGACCGGATTCGGCATTAAATAACCTGAAAAGGGTTGATATGCCGTAAAACAACCAAACCAACCTAAAGTATGCGTATATGCTTTTAGGATTCAGTACTAAACTAAGTGATCATTATGAATATTTGAACACAGCTGTTAGGCATACGGGTGGGTAATGTTGGCTATATTTAGTTTTATGCAAAGAGGAGGTGGAAGCCCTATTTGAAAATTCAGATACCTCCGATTTTTGTGAAATTTTAACACAGGGTATAAATATAGTTAATTAATCAATAGTCCCTTAATTTCAGTTTTTTTGGAGTGTTTTTAGGGGCCATAATATGGATACAACTTCGGATTTATAAATTCAAATATTTTTCAGATTTGCATTAAATTTGATCCATAGTAAAATTTAAGGCTTAAGCTTAAGAAGTCTTAAGAAGAAATAAAATTTTAGACATTTTCTTCAATCAAAATCATGTAATGGATTTTGATCAAGATTGAAATAAGGATTCTAGACATAAGGTTTAGTATCGTTATATTTTGATTGTTGACAATTATTGAGTAATAGTAAAGAAAAAATAATAATTGATGCGGTGGCAAGGAATGCTTGAAGTCGCCTAATTTAATTAAGATATGCATTTATTTTTTAAGAATTCAAGGGAGAGAACTCAGTATAATTGCACACGGTAACTTCTGTTTAATCTGTTTCAGTAAGTAAGGGAAAATGTATCCACTCTAACAGTTTTCTTAGCCGGAATAAGTATTTTCAGGAAAAAACATAACGGAAGATAAAAACAAAGAAAAATAGGCTAGTTTGAATCAAGTATCAAGGTCCACAAAACTCCCGTTTGATTCAGGGTGCGTTAATCCTTCATCCCTTTTTCCATAACGCTGACGACGCGTTTCGACACACCAAACTGATATATGAAACAAACATTTTAGACATTTATGAATTATTACTATCATGTAAAACTAAATATAACCCACATTACCCACCCTTACTTTGAAAAAAAAAATGACTGCCCTCCCCATTTTTAATATAGACGCATTTTAGTTAATAACACAAAATAATACACTATGCCATCAACATAAAAGATTAAAAATTCTTGAAAGAAAACATGGGAGTAGGAGGGGGGGGACAAAGAAAACATGGAGTAGGAGGGAGAAAAGAAAGAAAGAAAACATGGGAGGGGGGAAAAGAAAGAAAGAAAACGTGGGAGTAGGAAGGAAAAAAGAAAGAAAACGTGGGAGTAGGAAGGAAAAAAGAAAGAAAACGTGGGAGTAGGAAGGAAAAAAGAAAGAAAACGTGGGAGTATTGATTTACTCCTCTCCAGGAGTTAGGCACAAGGCCAGTTTTTATCTTACTCCCACAAGTAAGATGTGACCCAAGGTCGGGTCGGGAAAGTGGGGTCTAAAAATTGCCTGGGCAGCCCCGTCGGCATTCCCCGGTAGGGGCGCCTCAGACAGTAAGCAATAAACTTACTCCTCCCCAAAGAGGGGAGGCAAAGCCTGGGAGGGTGGACCTCCTAGAACTGCACAGGACAGACCCATAGACAGGCGTAAATCAAGCCCCGAAGGCCAAGACAATACCAGTCTATGGGGTGCAGTATACATCGGAACAGATACTACACTTTGATCTTAGCCAAAAGGCGAGGGAAAGAAGAAAGAAAACGTGGGAGTAGGAGGGGAAGAAGAAAGAAAGAAAACGTGGGAGTAGGAGGGGGGGAAGAAAGAAAGAAAACATGGGAGGGGGAAAAGAAAGAAAGAAAACATGGGAGTAGGAGGGGAAGAAGAAAGAAAACGTGGGAGTAGGAGGGGAAAAAGAAAGAAAGAAACCGTGGGAGTAGGAGGGGAAGAAGAAAGAAAACGTGGGAGTAGGAGGGAAAAAAGAAAGAAAGAAACCGTGGGAGTAACCCTAACCTTATAATCATTAGATTCCGCAACCCTAACCCAGAAAATCAAAAAAAAATTTACTCTTATCACCGCGGCCATTTTTTCCCAAGAGCAACAAACGAGGAATATGCAGTAGTCAGTTTGTGCAACAAAGAAACCTGATCCGTCTCGGCGACCAGTGGAACAGCGATGGCTGAAACATGTGTAGAATGTTTAAATTGGCCACTTGAATTCTTGAATTCTTGTTGACAGCTGCGTTAACTTGACCGCATGCCAAAATTAAATGAGTAAAAAATCCAGACAAAATGTTTAAAATATAAAATTGGACTGAGAATGTCCGACAACGATATCTGCACGGCTGGGTTAACCAATAAACAAATTAGGTGCGTGGTTAGTTCGTGGCAGGAAGAGAGGGCCACCACCATCGTCGTCGGAGGAGGAGGAGGAGGAGGATTGCCACTGAAGCATATGGGGCTACTGTGATAAGGGACAAATTTATAAGGGGGAAACCTGGATGGGGAGTTGAGCAGCAAAATGTTTGTGTGTTTGCATTACATTTAATCGTGGAGCATAGTTTTTCCTTTTCTCTTTCCTTTTCTCTTTTTTTTTTTCTTTCTCTTTAACTTTTATTTGCCTCAAACAAGGTATATTGTCACTGAGACGTAAGGGGCTAATACGATAGTGTCCAGATTTATGGGGGGGGGGGACTAAAACAAAATGTTTGTTCATATTACATTTAAATTTCTGTATGGTCGGAGGAGCAGGGAGGGAATTCCAAAGGCAAGCTGTCTGAGGAAAGAAGTTATTAGAGTAGAAAGTTTTCTGGCATCTCGGTATCTCTACAGTGAAGGGGTGGGATTTTGCTGCTTGTCTGGTTGGTCGGAGATATTTTATGGGGGGAGGGGGGGGGACAGGTGCAGTAAGTTCACCGGAAAACATTCCGTGGAATAGTACGTGAAAGGCTAAATGCATGATCGCTAGCTTTAGAAACAGATGTGTGCGCGTGTGTTTTTCATTTTACATCAGTATAAGTTCTCAGAAATCAAGGGGCCCCTTCCCGGAGCTAACACTTGATCTCTATATGAGATACATAGATATTCAAGTGGTCTATTATAGGTCTGTTTTCTTTCTCAAAATAAGTTAATAAAGAAGTGAATAACATTAATTTGCCTTTCCCCAATTGACCAGTTAACTATGTTATGGTATATCTTTCTTGTGGTCTCTTGGTCTTACGAAATTCCAGGACAAGAATTCATCTAGTCTGGTGGAGTATCCAACTTAGTGCTGTGACTAGAGGCAACATAACTCGGAGAAGGTGCACCATTCCTCACATAAGCCAGTGTAGCCATATTGAGGAGATCTTATTTGGGCTTTGAATACTATGTTATTTTGAATATTTAGTCAGCGTTTACTTGTAGGCTGAAGTATCTTCATGTCAGGTAATATAGTATCTGAACACTCTACCACACGTCACTTCCGAGCACTTCTCTGTCGGATCAATGCAGTATCAATATGGATATTAAATACATTACGATAAGTCGTTAACCTCTACTTCTATAAATCTGTTTTGTTTTTGGTGTTTTCTGTCGTCTGCTTGTGTTCTTTTTTGGTTTGTTTTCCGTGTTTTTATTTTATTGATTCTCTTTGAAATAATTGCGGCCATTTCAAGTTAACATACTCTATCAGGCCTGTCTACACAGTGTGATGACGTGCGAAAGTTAAATCTGGCCAGTGAGGGTTGAGGACATGTGTTGCATGGAGAGAAATGATATGAGAATGATACGATGGATGTGTGATGTAAATCTTAAAAACCGGTTTAGATCTGATGACCTCGGAGGAAGATTAAATCTGGACGGTAAAGGGGGATGTGTGCGGAACGGGAGGCTTTGATAGTATGGCTACGTTGAAAGAATGGATGAGAGATCTTGGGTTAGTAGATGTAGACCAGTTGAGGTAGCAGGGGCAGTTTACAGGGGGCGACCAAGGAAAACATGGGAAGAAGTGATAAGGATGGATTTGAAAGAAAGGGATAAATAAAGATCTGGCCGGAGATAGGTTTGTTTGGAAGTCAATTTCTTAAAGCCGTCCAACACATGCCAGCATGTTAAAATGGGCGTTAAACTAAATATGTTTATTAGAGGATTCCAATCCGTTCAAATAGCATTCACTTGTCAGCTGGGTTGTAACTCTTCATTCTAGGCAGTGAACAGTTACTACACTATAATCCTGGGCTAAAATCTAAATTTTTCATAATTTGATCAGTTTTAGTTGTTCGGTCCGTTGTGCGTAAGTTTTAAATAGTAGCATTTTCATCGCGAAACACAAAGACTATGACTATGCAATCCCTACAGCTGCATACTTAGAAAACGGAGCTGTTAAACCTGACATAGTGATATGGGACAAAAGGGAGAAAGTAGCAACTCTGATAATGCCGGCGGAAACAGAATTAAGAGGAAGAGGATAACTAAATACCAAGTTCTTATGAATTTATACGTAAATAGCATCTGACAAATCGATATTTTATTCTCCCTGATCAGTAAAATATGGAAATTTCAGTCTGTTCTTTATATAGAATAATGAAATTCCAATCGATTTCACCAATTACATATTCTATCCAACCTGATAATTCTTTGAGTAATAGAAACTTAGAGATTCATCACTTAAACAGTTCATTAAAATCGATTAATTGAAATAGCATCGTTAATCATCAATTCAATTTTTAATATTGTATTAGCTGTCCTTATCCGGTTTTACCCGGGATGAAACAATGTATTAAGTAATGAATTTGAAAATAAAAAAATTAAAAATTAAAACGGAATGAAAAAAAAAAAACCTACGAAAAAGAGGATGGTGACAGCTGAAGTCGAAAAAGGTGAAATCAAAAAACAAACTGTTGGTCTGATTACGTAGTACTTTTTGCTTTCGTATTTCAAGTAAACAAATTAATTTATGTAAAATGTGATTATGATTTTAAATATATCTATATATATATATATATATATATATATATATATATGTGTGTGTTATTAATTTATTCTTTTGATTTGTTGCCGTATTTTGTGTGTGTGTTTTTTTTGTTTGTTTTTTTAAATAATAAACTTTTGTCTTATTTTTTTTAATCAAATCAATTTCTTCTTGCACAATATGATTTTTATATATTTACATTTTCTTGTGAAAGTCAAATTGAATTCTTACTGTAATTTTTACATTTTCTTGTGAAAGTCAAATTGAATTCTTACTGTAATTTTTACATTTCCTTGTGAAAGTCAAATTGAATTCTTATGGTAATTTTTACATTTCCTTGTGAAAGTCAAATTGAATTCTTACTGTAATTTTTACATTTCCTTGTGAAAGTCAAATTGAATTCTTATGGTAATTTTTACATTTCCTTGTGAAAGTCAAATTGAATTCTTATGGTAATTTTTACATTTCCTTGTGAAAGTCAAATTGAATTCTTACTGTAATTTTTACATTTCCTTGTGAAAGTCAAATTGAATTCTTATGGTAATTTTTACATTTCCTTGTGAAAGTCAAATTGAATTCTTATGGTAATTTTTTTGTTATTAAATTTGTCGACAGGTAACATGTTTTTTCTCCCAATCTTTTTTGATAAAGCTGTGCTTTTTTTTTCCGAAAGAAATGGATAAAACTTTCTGTAACTGAAGTTGATAATTAAATACGAACATTCTTTGTTTTCCGTAATCATAATCATCGTCGTATTCGGTTTGATGTCCGTTTTACATGTTGGCATGTGTTGGATGGCTTCTTCTGTATTGCTAGGGACAGTGGTGTACTATCCGTACGTTAATCTACGGAATCTTTCATTTCTCTTCGGCACATTTTCATCTACACATTTGGAAAGATAATTCTATGAAAATGGGGGATCAAATCTTACGAACTGTTGAAATTTTGTAAGACTTAAAAAGTGAGTTTTTTTTTTTATTGTGCATATCATGTACATTTGTAGGTTTACACATGTGTATACACACGCACACACACACACACACACACACACACGCACAAGCGACTTCAATGTTTTCACGGAGTATCTATTTTTCTTCCTTCGCCAATTAAGTTCAAAATTACGTAAATGGGTAAATTCCTATTTCAGTCACGTTAATTATTTAGAGTGAAATGGTTTCAATAGGGCTTCGGCGAATTTAGGTAAAAGGGCACTTATGCATTTTAACATCCCTGTGCAAATTTAGAAAGCCATACTTAGCATGAGGGGGCAGGATTTTGTTAACCCTTCCCGGGCATTTATAACCACAGCTAACAGAACTAAAAATGGGTGAAATAAGCAACAAATAAATGTTACCAAAGGCAAGATAAGTTACTCTTCTACTAACCTGGATAAGTTTATTTGTGTTTTAAATTATTTTAAAGAGTTTTTTTGTTCAAAACAAACCTGGTGTCCACCTGTTCAGTTAGAACAAAAAACAAATGGCTGAAATTACAGTTTCGATAATCGCTCAAAAAACGAAAATTAAACAAAATACTGGTAGAACATTACATTTCCCACGATTGGTGACATTTATTGCGTGTGTTTCTAACACTACTTTGTTTATTTTTCGATTTTTCACCAATTATCAAGGATCCCCGTGCTGGACTCATGAACAGCCATTTTTCTCCGTTTTAACTGAACAGGTGGACACCAGGTTTGTTTTGAACAAAAAACGTTTTAAAATAAGTCAAAACACAAATAAACTTATCAAGGTTAAAAGAGTTACTTATCTTGCCTTTGGTAACATTTATTTGTTGCCTATTTGATGCGTTTTTTACCCCTTTTTTTGTTCTGTTAACTGTCGTTAAAAATGCCCAAGCAATGTTTTTCTCAATGAATATGAATGCTTGATTTTTACTTGCACCGAACATGAATAACGTGATTTTATGTTTAGCTAATCTCGCCCTCGATTTTATGTTTAGCTAATCTCGCCCTCGATTTTATGTTTAGCTAATCTCGCCCTCGATTTTATGTTTAGCTAATCTCGCCCTCGATTTTATGTTTAGCTAATCTCGCCCTCGATTTTATGTTTAGCTAATCTCGCCCTCGATTTTATGTTTAGCTAATCTCGCCCTCGATTTTATGTTTAGCTAATCTCGCCCTCGATTTTATGTTTAGCTAATCTCGCCCTCGATTTTATGTTTAGCTAATCTCGCCCTCGATTTTATGTTTAGCTAATCTCGCCCTCGATTTTATGTTTAGCTAATCTCGCCCTCGATTTTATGTTTAGCTAATCTCGCCCTCGATTTTATGTTTAGCTAATCTCGCCCTCGATTTTATGTTTAGCTAATCTCGCCCTCGATTTTATGTTTAGCTAATCTCGCCCTCGATTTTATGTTTAGCTAATCTCGCCCTCGATTTTATGTTTAGCTAATCTCGCCCTCGATTTTATGTTTAGCTAATCTCGCCCTCGATTTTATGTTTAGCTAATCTCGCCCTCGATTTTATGTTTAGCTAATCTCGCCCTCGATTTTATGTTTAGCTAATCTCGCCCTCGATTTTATGTTTAGCTAATCTCGCCCTCGATTTTATGTTTAGCTAATCTCGCCCTCGATTTTATGTTTAGCTAATCTCGCCCTCGATTTTATGTTTAGCTAATCTCGCCCTCGATTTTATGTTTAGCTAATCTCGCCCTCGATTTTATGTTTAGCTAATCTCGCCCTCGATTTTATGTTTAGCTAATCTCGCCCTCGATTTTATGTTTAGCTAATCTCGCCCTCGATTTTATGTTTAGCTAATCTCGCCCTCGATTTTATGTTTAGCTAATCTCGCCCTCGATTTTATGTTTAGCTAATCTCGCCCTCGATTTTATGTTTAGCTAATCTCGCCCTCGATTTTATGTTTAGCTAATCTCGCCCTCGATTTTATGTTTAGCTAATCTCGCCCTCGATTTTATGTTTAGCTAATCTCGCCCTCGATTTTATGTTTAGCTAATCTCGCCCTCGATTTTATGTTTAGCTAATCTCGCCCTCGATTTTATGTTTAGCTAATCTCGCCCTCGATTTTATGTTTAGCTAATCTCGCCCTCGATTTTATGTTTAGCTAATCTCGCCCTCGATTTTATGTTTAGCTAATCTCGCCCTCGATTTTATGTTTAGCTAATCTCGCCCTCGATTTTATGTTTAGCTAATCTCGCCCTCGATTTTATGTTTAGCTAATCTCGCCCTCGATTTTATGTTTAGCTAATCTCGCCCTCGATTTTATGTTTAGCTAATCTCGCCCTCGATTTTATGTTTAGCTAATCTCGCCCTCGATTTTATGTTTAGCTAATCTCGCCCTCGATTTTATGTTTAGCTAATCTCGCCCTCGATTTTATGTTTAGCTAATCTCGCCCTCGATTTTATGTTTAGCTAATCTCGCCCTCGATTTTATGTTTAGCTAATCTCGCCCTCGATTTTATGTTTAGCTAATCTCGCCCTCGATTTTATGTTTAGCTAATCTCGCCCTCGATTTTATGTTTAGCTAATCTCGCCCTCGATTTTATGTTTAGCTAATCTCGCCCTCGATTTTATGTTTAGCTAATCTCGCCCTCGATTTTATGTTTAGCTAATCTCGCCCTCGATTTTATGTTTAGCTAATCTCGCCCTCGATTTTATGTTTAGCTAATCTCGCCCTCGATTTTATGTTTAGCTAATCTCGCCCTCGATTTTATGTTTAGCTAATCTCGCCCTCGATTTTATGTTTAGCTAATCTCGCCCTCGATTTTATGTTTAGCTAATCTCGCCCTCGATTTTATGTTTAGCTAATCTCGCCCTCGATTTTATGTTTAGCTAATCTCGCCCTCGCCCTCACCCTCGATTATAAAAGCTTGCAAACACGCCAACGTAAATCGACTTTGAATAAACAAAAATACGAAAACATTTGACTTTCTCAGTTATCCGTCAAGAATTGAAATTAACAATTTAATAACCAAATGATAATGTAATAATTACATTTCACTTTAATAGGTTTATTTACAAACATAACAATTGCGTTTTTTATTTAAAAAATCAGTTTACTAAAGTAAACAAAAAATACGAATAAAAAATGCATTACATAACAAGTTTTTTCTTTACTTTTCAATTTCGCCTTTTTTTTCTTTTTTTTTTTCTTTTTTTACATCAATTACCTAATATTATTACATTGTTTAATCCCGGGCAACGCCAAGTAGGTACACCTAATATATATTAAGTATTTTATTTCTCTCTATGCAACGCATGTCCTCAACCCACACAGGTCAGGTTTCACTTCCATACATCTTCGCACATTGCCTTGGCTGACAGTACTAATCAGCAGAGCGTTACAACTGTCGACCAAAAGAAGAGTCGATCGAGCGTGTGTGTCCGCAGTGTGATGATGTATGGAAGTGAAACTTGGCCAGTGAGGGTTGAGGACATCCGTCGCATGGAGAATAATGATATGAGAATGATAAAATGGATGTGTGATGTAAGTCTTAAAGACAAGCTTAGATCTGATGACCTCAGAGTAAGATTAAATCTGAACATTATAGGGCGTGTGAACAACAGGAGACTTTATTGTTTTGGTCACATTGAGAGAATGGATGAGAGTTCTTGAGTTAGTAGATGTAGAACAGTTGAGGTAGCAGGGGAGGCCATGGGAGGAAATGATAAGAATAGACTTGAGTGATAAAGACCTGTTAGGTTAGTTTGGAAGTCAATTTCTCAAAGCTGTCCAACACATGCCAACATGTAAAAAAAACTGATGTTAAATCGATGATGATGATGTGAGGTATAAAATTTCATGGTTTTCTCTTCCCTTTCATTAAATCCTTTTGTTTTGCAGACGGTAGAACATCTCGACTTTCTTCCATCCCAAGCTACACAATTTAAATTTATTTTTAATCTAATTTCTTTGACTAAGTCCGAAGCCCTTTAGTTTAGCAGGAGAGTAGAAAGCGGACCTTGGTTTTACTTTCGGCCGCCTCGTAACTCTTGTTTCCCTTATTTTGTCCTTTAGTCCTCACATTCCATGAACGATGTTTCTGACAAAGGGGAAAGAATTGCTGTTTTCGAGAATCAGAATCTATCTAGTTATCTACCACTTATCGTTGGCTAGTTTTTGAGCTTGAAGTAGTAGTGTGTATATATATATATATATATATATATATATATGAGAGAGAGAGAAATGTGATACTTAGAAGGCAATACAATGCAGAGGTGTGACGGATATTATATCATACGGAGTTTCCACCAGATCATCTTGATACAGGTATTACATAACATTCTAACATTGTGTAGATAAACAGATATGTGTGTTTGTGAAAAAAATATATATATATATATATATATATGTGTGTGTGTATGTATACATTGTATTAAGGGTGAAACTATTTAATTTGTTCCACCATTATATGTGTTATTTGCTCCAACTTGTGTCTATCTGTCACACCTCTGCATTGTATTGCCTTCTAAATATCACATTTCTATATACTAATAAACAATGCTTCAAGCAAACTACATAAACCTCTTATATATATATATATATATATATATATAAAGAGGTGTACTAAAAGCAAACTTTTAGGAAAGGTAAAACCCTATTGTGAAGAGTATACAGCTCAATATCCAGGATAGAGCAGGTAGAAATGAAGGAGAATGGAAAGGAATTAGAGAAAGCAAAAGCCAAATCAAAATTCAATTCAAATTGAATTTTGATTTGGCTTTTGCTTTCTCTAATTCCTTTCCATTCTCCTTCATTATATATATATATATATATATATATATTTATTTTAGCTCTTTACATCAAGTGGCTTCATGCCTTGTCTGGAACAATTTAAAATGCATTGAGAAATTTTTATTTGGGACCCACTAAATTTCCCAAGGACCCACTTAGATCACTATCTGTGGGTCCTGGTCACTCGTTTCATTAAAAGCCTATCGGCCTGACAGACCAACGTATGGACATTTGTTTAATAAGGAAAGGGCAGAATCAGATTCTCAATCGGGCCACAAAGACGTTTTCTTTTTTGTAAACATCAGAATCGTACGAGTAAACTTTCCGAGATGTAAATGTCAATTTTCCAGTTCAAACCTGTCGCGTAAAAAAAAAACGCAGAACATCTTTTGTGTTTTCTTGTGTGAATGCGGTTGTTGGTATTTTGGTCGTCGTGTCAACTCAAAAGATATCATTCTTTACGGTTGTAAATGGTGTCCTCGATTTCTTTATTATTGGCACATCTAGAGCTTCTTCAAGTTCTGGGGAATTCTTTTTCGGAATTTTCAAGTTGAGGATTGATAATTTTATATCTCAACGTTTTGGCCGATGTAACCTCCGACTTTGTCAAGTGTGTCTTGCCGAACTCAGGACCCACAACTAGTGATTTAAGTGGGTCCTTGATAAATTTGTATCATATGGACTGCCGTTCTCATCTTGGATGTTATTCTCACAACGATTTGGCCGATGTAACCTCCGACTTCGTCAAGTGCGTCTTACCAAACTCTGCAATTTGTACGGAATTTCGAATGGAACCCTTTTTTTAATCCACAAAAGTTGCTTGCACTTGTTCCGCCAATCATGACCGGGTCGAAGTTTTAAGTAATTTGTAATTTTATCCTTAGTATTGCCTGTAGTGAGGATTGAACCTTCAACCTCCAGAAGACTGATTATCACTTAGCACTTTTATCTGTTGCGCCACAGGTCCTTGGTTTTCTTTTCTTTTACTTTCTAACAATTTTTTTAACCATTCATGTGCAGTCATTTAAAATGACGATGCAATACTGGGTGTGGCTGTTATTTGTTTGTCCGATTACTGTCCGAATGAATTCCCCGCATTTAGGCATCCATTTATATTTGTTCATATTTTATTTATTTATTTATTTATTTTTAATTCATCAAATTTGGGTAATTTTGTCTTCATGGCCTGTTTCTATTGATTTCACTCGATAAACCCGTCTTTGGCTTTGATGGCAGACCCGGACGCAACCTTCGTCATTGTCTCCCGACTTAGGCCTAACAACAGCTCTAGTGATCTCCGACAGACAAGCCTAGGTCTTCTGGCTCGTATGGCAAAACGTTGAGTCTTGCTGTCACGTACCACCTACTAGCAGGTTTTTGGCAATAAACGAACATGCTTTGCTACAATTAAATTTACTAATATGGAGACCTTCTTAAACAAACACCTAAAGAGAAAAATCAGCTAAAAGGGAATAACTCTTATTCTTTTAGTAAGAGTTGGCATTCCTTATTTGCTTGTTTTGCTTAGATACTGAATCTAACAAAAAGAGTCGTAGTTATAAAGCATAGAAATTTGAACGTAACAGATCCCGGATAATGCCGAGTCAGTATAATTAGTAAGTCAATAAACAAACTTTGAAACAATTGCAAAACAAATGGTATTGATTGCATAATTTAGTTTGAATATTCATAAGGAAACTTTTATTCATGTGTCCCTACTTATTTCAATTTTTGAATGCATTACCGTTTATAACCGACGTTGGGTTAGTTAATTTTAATTTCTAATTTTAGGTTTAATGTTTGTGTGCTATTATATTTTTTTCGATTTAACCTTTTTTTTTTTTATTCAATATTTATGTATAAGCAATGTTTCCTTGGAAATTTTTTTTTTTTTTTTTTTTTTTTTTTTTTTCAGAAAATGATTTAATGGAATTTGTTTTAAATTTCAATTAAATCATTCCCCGCATTTAAAAAAAAAAAAAATTCATTATCAGAAAATGATTTAATGGAATTTGTTTTAAATTTCAATTAAATCATTTTCTAAAAAAAAAAAATTCATTATCAGAAAATGATTTAATGGAATTTGTTTTAAATTTCAATTAAATCATTTTCTAAAAAAAAAAAATTCATTATCAGAAAATGATTTAATTGAATTTTTTTTAAATTTCAATTAAATCATTTTCTAAAAAAAAAAAATTCATTATCAGAAAATGATTTAATTGAATTTTTTTTAAATTTCAATTAAATCATTTTCAAAAAAAAAATGACTGAAATGCTTGGCTGCTTAGTTTACAGCCGGAAGAAAGGTTCTGGTTTAGTTTGAAGAAAAAGAAAAAATTGCTTTAAAAAAATAAACTGGTGGGTTTATACCCCCGAATCGTTTAATGGATACCTGTTAACACTTTGTGTATGCACGCATGTGTGTAATATATATGTATATAATATATATATGTGTGTGTGTATATATATATATATATATATATATATATATATTGAGTACTTCAATTGGAATGTGCTTCAATGAACTTGCTGCTCTGGTACCCCCACGGCATAAATTCACTAGACCAACCCAACAATCTGCCAAATCCCATCCATTCACTGTGGAGGTCCCCAGATTCTGAAGAACTTTCTACTCCAAAAGCTTCTTTCCTCGTGCTGCTGGACTCTGGAACTCCCTCCCTGTTTTCCTGACGGTACCGACATGCAGAAATTTAAAACTAATGTAAACAGACATCTCGCTGCGCAGCTCCCAATTTAGGTTGCCCCCCCCCCCCCCAAAAAAAAAACCTTCACCCTTTCTTCTCAGTAGCCCCTTACGTCTACAGTGGTGACCTGCCTTGTTGGGGGTGAACTATGTTATATATATATATATATATATATATATATCAGGACCAGCGACACAGTTATAAAAGTGGGGGAGCTCTCCTAAAAAGTGGGGGGGGGGCGGTTAAACACATGCATATATAACTTCATTATTGATGACCGTAAAGTGGGGGGACCAAGTCAAAAAGTGTGTGGGAGGGGGGGCTGTAGTGATGAGAATAAAAATTGTGTAGAATACAATATCTATTAGATCATCAATTCTTCAAAACAAGCGTTATTAACATTATGGTAAATTTTATTTTACTAACTTATTTGTCGAATCTCCTGACGATAAGATTACATCTTTGAAAAGCCATGGTTTAAGGAAGGAATAATAAAATGATTTTCTTATATAAATCCCTTGTTTTGAACAATTGATGATTTAATAGATATTGTATTCCACATAAGAGATCGTGTCAGACTTCCCTAAGGTGAAAATAGAAATAAAAATTAATAACTCTCAGCTGTCAGCCCATTTCCTCTTTCCCTTGAACTGTGTAAATTGCTGCTGATAAAGGGTTAACCAAAATCGCCTTTTTTTTTATTTTTGCCTTTTTTCATTCACAGCCATGCCGAAACTTGAACGTTTTTAGGCAAATCAAAATTAATGACTGTATGATTTTTTTCTGCATTTTTCTTCATCCTGAGGAAGTCTACAATAAAGACGAAATGTTGGATACATGAATAATATAGTTTTTGGCTTTCCTTTTTCATTTTCCATTACTTCGGATCATTTTATCTCCATTTTTATTCATACATACATTATATATATATATATATATATATACATAAAGTAAGCAAAATTTTGTGACATTCCATATATGTATATATATATATAAGTAAGCAAAATTTTGTGACATTCCATATATATATATATATATATATATATATATATATATATATGAATCCAACATTTATCTGATCTTTTTTGTTATATTTAGTTTGTTCTCTTATATCGTTTTTTTTCTTTTCCATTTTACGTGTGTGCATTCTGTTAGATATTCATCCCCTAACACACGCGCACACACACTTGTCTACGATGATATATTCTTTATATTTGTGTCTGTTAATGCGTTACACGAGTTTTATCTTTCTCCACTGACAGGCAAACACCAGGGGTGTACAGTTTACCAGCATCAACAGACGCCAGACTCGAATCGGTGAGTCACGTGTGTCGACTCTCCCCGTTGTTGTCGTCTGCATGCTTTATACTCCCCCTCTTAATGCTTGCACTTATAGAAAATTGCCTTCTCTTCTTCTTCCTCTTTTCTTTTTTTTCTTTTTTTTTCTTTTTTTTTATCTTTTTTTTTTACTTCTTCTTCTTTTTTTTTTCTTTTTTTTTTCTTTTTTTCTTTTCTTTTTTTTTTCAATTAAAGGTATACGGCTCCCTTTTCTCTTTTTCCACTTAAAACTATACGATGATATTTCTTATAGTTCTGACGGCTCTTACTTTTTTTATTTTTTTATTTTTTTTTGTTGTGTGGGGGGGGGGGGGGGTATTTATTTATTTATTTATTTATTTAGGGCTGTATTTTAAGTATGTGTACATTTGTCTATTTTTAATACTCATACAAATATGGGCGTGGCTTTTAGTATTTGGCCGGATATGACTATATATTTTTAGTATTTATACACATATGCATGTATATTTATTTTAAATATTTATTTTATCATTATAGTAATATATATATATATATATATTATTATTTATTATTATTGAGAATATGAGAATATAATCCGAATGTTTAGTTTAAAACATTTTATTGTATTTCTCAGACAGCTGTAATCACACTTTTTTCTTGTTTATAATTTTTTAAAATTTTTAAACTATGCTTAATCGGCCTCATCAGTGGTTATTAAATAATTAAAAAAAGCTGAAATTTTCCAATAAAAAAGATTATTTTTTTTATATTATTCTTCCTCAGTTATTGTTCTAAAAAAAAAAAAAACAGTTCCTTCCAGATCAAAAAAATAAAAACTCAAAAAAGTTCGATCAGTTTTCTCAAAAATATTCCCACGTCGAAAGCCATCAAGAAATACCAATTCAATGGGGTAAAAAAACGTTATTTCAGTATCAGAAAAATATCTTCGTCAATTCCTAATTAATTCTTACTTCAATTGCTGTAGAATAGCGTTGTAATCCGTTTAAAGTGGCATCAACAGGAAATTAAGCGTCCAGTGCTATCCTAGCAGTGCGGACGGTATGCTGTATACAGTGACAAAATTGACCGAAAAACATAACCTCCACCTTAGCGGAAGTAATAAAAGACTCGTTGTTTTGACGTCCTCTAGAAACATGCGTAAATCCGATGTTTTTGATTGTAAAATTCATTTAAAATGATATAACATTTTTCAAAATGAAGACATAGACATATATATATATATATATATATATATATATATATACATACATATATATATATATATATATATTAGTGTCTAAAGAAGCTTTGAGACATTTTAAACATAGAAAGAAAATACAGTTCAAATTCCCAGGGATACTAACTAAATCCAAAATATTGCAGACTTAGCACTCACATAGGCCGACTTACCGTTGGAAAATTTACAAATACTAAAAGGGAGTCAAGTATATAACAGGGAAACAAAAACAAGGGACCTAAACTTAAGCATGAAATATTAAATAGGGATCATCAGCTGTTTACCATGTAACTGTTTCGGAGATTAAAAAACAGAACAGCTATAGAATTCATGTCTCTCCAGTGGTACTGATCAAATGACCACTTCCCCCAATAACCAAATGTCGAAACAATTCAGTTTAATTTCACTAATGTATAAATAATAATAATAATCTATTAATTTCACTAATGTATAAATAAATAATAATAAATAAATAATAATAAATAAATAATAATAATTCATAGTCGATGAATAATATGGGCGTGTTTTTTAGTCTGTAGTGGAACAGGGTCATAAATGGATGGTAACATTTAATGCTGCTAAGACAAAGCTTCTTTTCTTCAAGAACTACAAGAAACCTCTTCAACGCCGATTGGCATGGCAAATAACACTCGACCTGAAAGTCCAACGTTCAAACTTCTCAGCCTCACCTTCACAGATAGCATGGATTGGAACAAATACATAGACGACATTGCCAAGGCTGCTGTGAAGAAAGTGGGGTCCCTCTACAGAGCATCAAAACTTCTCATACCTGACAGTATCCTATATCTCTACAAAGCAACCATCCGCCCATGCATGGAGTATTGTTATCGCATCTGGGCTGGTGCACCATCCACTAGTCTCTCCCTCTTAGACAAGGTCCAGGATAGTTTCTAATCTAATAGGTCCCTCACTATCCACCAAGCTCCAGCCCCTGTCCTATCGCCGCAATGTTGCATCCTTGTGGTTGTTTTACAAGTACTTCAATGGAATG
>OY744526.1:3412275-3472275 GCA_963556195.1 Sepiola atlantica
TATTTTTATTTATTTTTTATTTTTTTAATGCAAATCACTTGAATTAATTTTGGCGTGTTTTTATTTTTTATTTTTCATTTTCTATCTTTTAATACTTTTTGTTTTGTCTTTAAATGAACTTTTAAACCCTCTTTTTGGAATTGTGTTCCTTTCATGCGACTCACTGTTTAAAACATACTCTCATATTTGTGTTACAGGTTGACCCCCTCGAAAAATGCCACCCATGGAATCAGTAATAAAATTCACAATTCTTTTTGCAATCCAACCATATTTGGTACAAATAAACCTCAGTCTATGCCTGACTTGTCCACCAAGTTTCAGTCATGAATCTCCAACAGTCTTTGTTTTATCACCGTTCAATGATAAACACACCTGGATACAATGTGCAAAATTGTTAATTTTGGCACTGCTCTGATTTGGGCTGTGATGACCCTCTTCAGTCAAATAATAGTCTGGAGATTGTTTTG
This sequence comes from Sepiola atlantica, assembly GCA_963556195.1. Taxonomy (NCBI): domain Eukaryota; kingdom Metazoa; phylum Mollusca; class Cephalopoda; order Sepiida; family Sepiolidae; genus Sepiola; species Sepiola atlantica. The sequence goes on from OY744526.1 coordinate 3,412,743, forward strand.
ATAGACATTTTTTTTTTTTTTTTTTTTTTTTTTTAGATAACCCTCATATCTGGGAGGTTTATGATCCTGTAAGTGTAAAACCCATTCAAGATCACACCTTCTACTGAGTCGACGATCACCAAGATATCCCCGCATATAACTGAACGATGATAAAACAAAGACTGTTGGACATTCATGTGTGAAACTTGGTGGACAAGTCAGGCATAGACTGAGGTTTATTTGTATCAAATATGGTTGGCTTGCAGAAAGAATTGTGAATTTTATTAACGATTCTCTGGGTGGCATTTTTTGTCTTTTATTAATTTTTTTGAGCGGGGGGGGGGGTCACCTTGTAGTTTGGGGTTTTTTCCTCTGCCGTTTGTTCCTCTTGAACATCACCGAATCTGTGTTGTCTGCATTCGTGAGTGTTAATACTCTTAATTAATAATTGTTGATTTTTTTTTTTTAATGGGGGGGGGGGTTATACATTATTAAATAGCTGTTTCTATGTTGTTTTCACCCTTTCTCTCCATTCCCCCCCTCCTTCCCCCGCCTCTTTTAAGTGTGTGATTGACCTAATAGATATTGCTTCGGCTTATGCAATCTGCCATGCCGGATTCAAATTCTATGGTGGTCATTTACACGCTTGGAAAAGGTATGAACCCGAAATAACCTCTAACCCACTCACGGATAAAAATAGCACCTTGTATTCAATCATTCATATGCAATGAATGGTTGTTAATGGATTGTTATTATTGTTGTCTTAGCATTAATTAACCTTAAAACAAATAAAATTTAACTCTTGCGACAGCGGAACCATCCACTCCCTCCCTTTATAAGGAGGGTGGATTTTATATTTCACTTTCGTTCTTTTTTTTTTTCGTCGATTTTTTTTTTTTTTTTTTTTTTTTTTTTTTTTTTTGCCACATACAGTAAGTATGCTTTAACTCAAAATTCTCAATAGTGTTCGGAAATGATATCAGCTTAGTTTTAATCCTTCATCTGCTGATGACTCTGGGATCGGCAACCCGAGTTCATGTCCTGTCAGTTCGGCTACATCACTAGCTCTGAAACTCTTTCTCCTCCCCCTTTTTAAAATGATGAATCACATATACCCAATTCAAATCTCATTTAAGCATCAAAATAGATTCCATGTATAATTGCGTGTCCTGCTTCACATGTAAAAGGATCATTGGCATGCACTGCCTTTACCATCACTGATCCATCATCCTTTTGTGCAGCTCACTTCAGCTCGACATGTTGAACTCATCCAGCGTTGAAATCATTCGCTGTAGATGGTGGAATCGTGAAAAGCAGATAGACAAACATAGATTTCCACAATTCTGTCTCGAATCAGGTACTCACAGGAGGAACCACGTAATGGTTGTCAACATTTATAGTGAAATTGGGCTATGGAGCCGCCTGGATTTGAACTTAGCAGACCTAAGTCGTCAGTCCGTGTCGTTAACCACTTCACCCCATTGATTGTACCATTCAGTGGAAATGCTTATAACTCCAAAATTAATGGTAGTCATCACCTGGTAGCATCCAATGTGGCAACTAACAGAAATAATCACAATATTAACACTGACTTTTTGTTGCTACTCGGTTAATTGAGTTAGGCTAAGGTTCTTTGTTAGACTATCAAAAAAGCTTTTTAACAATCAGGTATTTTTTCTGTTTTTTCTTTTCCTTTTTTTTTCTTTTCTTTTTTTTTTCACTTTTTAAATTTTTTTTCTCCTTTTTTTTAATTTTTTTTTCGTTTTTTCTTTTTTTCCTTTTCATTTTTTTTCTTTTTCTTTTTTTTCCTTTTTTTTCTTTTTTCTTTTTTTTTCCTTTTTCTTTTTTTTCACTTTTTAAATTTTTTTTTTCGTTTTTTTTCGGTTTTTTTTTTTTTTTTTCCTTTTTTTTTTTTTTTTTTTTCCTTTTTTCTTTTTTATCCTTTTCTTTTTTATCCTTTTCTTTTTTATCCTTTTCTATTTTATCCTTTTTTTCTTTTTTTTCGTTTTTTTTTTTCCGTTTTTTTTTTTTTCGTTTATTTATTTATTTATTTTTTGCTGAATTTGTTTTAATGGACTGCCGGTTGAGCTTGATGAAAAGAACTTGAGACCTCTAACCGAGAAAGTCACTTCCCTAACAACTGTGATTTGTCCGCAAATATTTATTAAGTGGTTCTTTTACATTACTTCTGGCAACAAATAATATAAACGAGGCTTAGCATGGGACAATTACCTCAATTGAACTTGCGCACAAATAACTCTCATTGCTTTGTAGGTTATTTCCTCGCTAATAAAACCTATTATGGGATGTTAATGGCTTGTTTGAGTCTGCGAACGTTTCTTGCAAATAAAGCCAAAGCGTTTCTCTGTTGATGCGCTGAAGACAATTTCCAATTCTGACGCGACTCGACTCAAGTTAAGAAAAAGAAAGAAAAATGACAGAAAAAACAAAAAATGGTACAATTCAACATTAGGTTATTTAGTGCCAAAGTATTTAAATTTTTTTTACTTATATTTATTGCAGACTTTTTGTTGTAAATAAATTTTCATTGACATTTAAGCTATGGAATGGGAGAAGGTTTGGATGGAATGCGAATTGGATAATCCAAAATCGTCTGGCTTCAATTTCTTATTCTTGATTAACGGAATGACAGAATACCGGAATGACAGAATACCGGAATGACAGAATACCGGAATGACAGAATACCGGAATGACAGAATGACCAATAAAAATAACTGACGCACTTTTTGACTTCTTTATCCATTTATTTCATGATTCTATAATTCTGGTTAGGAATTTATTTTTTATTTTATTTTATTTATTTATTAAAACTTTTAGTCACTCCAAACAAGGCATATTGCCCCTGATGCGTAAATGACTACAGTTATGGGTCGGGAGTTGGGCAGCAAGATGTTTGTTCACATTACATTTAAATTTTTGCATGTTGATACGGTCAGGGGAGCAGGAAGGGAATTCCAAAAGAGAGCTGTTCAAGGAATGGGGCTATCAGAGTAAAAAAAACAAAAAAAAAAAAACTTCCGGTATCTAGAGGCTTCTACAGTGAAGGGGTGGGATTTTGTTCCTAGTTAGGGGGGGGGTACAAGTCTAGTAAGTTTATCAGAGCACATTCTGTGAAAATACTTGTAAAATAAGCACACAGATGTGACAGTGCGGCGATGCGACTGGAGCTATGCAGTAAAAACCAATCAGAAATGATGATAATGTGTCTAAGCATTGCTGACATTGACGAATGCGACGAGCACTGTCGAAGAGTGACCCTGCAAAAAAAGCTCTTAAAAGCCGCACGTGAAGTCATCAACAGATGAATGTAAATATCATGTTCTATGAGCGTGGTTGCTACTGAGAACTGGCGGGTGTTGAGATAAAATGTATCTAGCTGCCATGTACATCTCGGCTGGATGAAAAGTGAAAGAATTATTTTTTTTAAAAAAACAGAAAGTAATTGAGGATAAAGAATAAGAACAAATACAAAAACTGCGTCCGACACCTTATCTCTGTCGGATACTCAAACTATCTTTATTTCAATGTATATGTGTGTGTATATATATATATATATATATATATATATATATATATATATATATAAATTTATATTGGGAACTTTTTTAAGATCATCCCCACCACTGCCAAGGGAGACAACTTTTCAGCCACTTTTGCTTAAAAAAATTAACAAAATAAGAATGTATAAGGGATGTTTTTTTGTTGTTGAGGGGAATAAAATTGTGTTAAATCAGTTATGATTTGCATGAACAGCAGTAAATAAATAGAACCACTGTTCTTAATTCCACCTTTGACCGCTCCAGCCACGTTTGCTTTCGGAGAGCAACTTCTGTCCGACATTGACGTGAATTACATCGCCATCTGGATCAATTGCTCGATAAAACCATTTGATGGCCATTGTTGCAGAGACGCTGTTGATGCAGTACTCCATGGTTTTGCAGAAAAACTACAGCAGACTCCTTGTCGTGGACCAGGGTTGCTAGTCTTAGAAAATTCATAACAAAAGGTGCACTCAAACACGTGTGAAAAGGGTTAACGCGTAAAGAATTTAGCAAGCCGAAAAGTTGTCTCCCTTGGCAGTGGTGGGGATCTTCTTAAAAAGATCCTTATATTTATATATATATAATTTATATTTATATATTTCCTTGAATCTTATTTAATTATTTTAATTTTTTTTTTTTTTTCCAGAGAGGCGGTCGTGACAAGTGTTTGACTCACATCACCACAACCGGAATTTATTGTGCGAGGAAGACTTCCTCTATTTCGGACCAAACCAGAGTTTGTGTATAATAAAAAATTTAAAAAAAGAAACAAGAAACGAAAAAAAGAAAAATGGTTTTGTTTTAAACATATAAAAAAAAAAAAGATTGTACAGTGGAGCTTCCAAGAAATCAGTTCTTTTTTTTTTTTTTTTTTTTTTCTCTGTCAGACTCAATATGACTAGCTTTTTCAAGATGGCTGACATCATGACAAAAGAGAATCGGGGTGGGGTTAATAACAAAAAAAACAAATCTTTTTAATGGATGAAAATAATTTGGTTCAATCGCAATGAACTCAAACTTGTTGACAAGTTGTTGTTTTTTTTTTTTTAAATAAGGTGGGATGTTGCTCATGGGAAGCAACGGTCATCTTGGACATTTGCATCCAGTTCTCCAACTGTATCTGCCGCCGTCGGACATTATTTGGTGTCTCAACTATGCGAAGGCAGCATTGTTAACTATACTGAAAGAAACATTGAAGCTGTCAAAATAAAGAAGAAAAAAAGAATTTTAAAAGATAAATAAAATTTGAGAATTTTTTTTTTTTATTAAAAAAAAAAACAAAAAAACATTAAATAATATTATGATGAAAACTCCCAAAAAACAAAACAAAATGTTGCCTACAGATTATTTTCAGCTGTATTTTTTTTTCTTTTAATATACAGCTGTTTTTGTTTTGTTTTTATAGTTTTTTTTTCTTTCTTCTCTCCACACACAATCATACACACACAATCAAACACACGCAGTCACACACACCCAACACAAATGTCTTACTATTAAAAGTTCTTCTTTTTCTTTCGTAGATTTTACAGGTGTACGACCTTCATTTTTGGGGGGCTTTACCTATGAAGTCTAGCCACTACTGTTTTTTTTTTGTTTTTTTTTTTTGCAACAAGTGAAAGCTAGATGGCATCATTCCTCCAAGACTCCAAGAACATTGGTTCTTCTTCTACTAACTACCCTCTTTAAAATGGTGGACGTGGGCTCAAATTTCAAGTAACCAGTTAGACTTTTTGAAAAGATCTGTTTTTAAAAAAAAAAAAAAAAAAAAAAGATGCCACAAATCCTTTTCTATTAAGACTGAACTATTTTGAATAAAATATTTAGCTCTATCTAAAAAGCTCTCCGGATCAAAAAAGGAGCCGGCTTACGCGCTATTTTGAGAGTAAGAACTGCCGTCTTGGCTTTAGGCAAGTCTTTCAGACCCTGTGTCCACTGCAATCGGTCCGTTTGTATACCGTTTTCTAAAGTATACAGGGCTCTCCCTTATCTTAAATAGCTTAATAATGCTAAATGACTCCTGCTGCTGCTGCTATTTTCTGGTGGTCAGCGGTTGGTTCGATTTAATAAAATTGCATTTTCTTTTTACTTCATTGGCATCAAGCAACCCTAACCCCAACTCCAACCCCAACCCCAACCCTACCCCCCACATCTACCATTAGCACAATTTCTAAACCAGCAACTTTATTACTGCTACAATTGCATATTACGAGTGATACACTGTATTACATTTCTTTTATGCATGCCTTTCAAAAAAAAAAACACAAATTATTAAAAGAATCTTATAAAAAACGTTAATGACTGCCAATTCTTGCTGTTAGATTGTCCAAGAGATCAGACTTACATTTTTTAAAGACTTTTTTTTTTTTTTTTTCTTGAAAAATAATTATGAATTAGATAATTAAATTTTACGAACTTGTGTTGTTTTTTTTTTATTCTTGAATTAAAGGTTTATCTGAACACCTGGAAAAAAAAATGTTTTTTCTAGAAATCTGGAAAGAATAAAGAAGAACTTGATGGGACTGCTTGCCCATATTCTCTCATTCATCTGTGTTTCTTTAAAAAAAAAAAAAAAAAAAAAAATTCAAAATAAAAATATAACAAAAATATCTAAATCACTCCTAAACAATGCAAGATGACTTTTTTATTATTATTATTATAAAAAAAAAATTTCTATGTTCAGATTGGATTTCTTAAAAATAATTTGTTTATTTTTAATTCTTTTGTTTGTTTAACATTCATTTTAGTCATTTTTAACTGACAAATTTGTCATTTTTACAAAGGGTTCGGGAGGGCGGTGGGGTGGAAAAATTCAACTTTTCTTTCTCATTCAAACATGTTCTTTTTTTTTCTTTTTGTCAGGGATTTTTTTTTTTTTTTTTTTTTTTTTTAAGGGGAATTTATTTTATTTTCCCTCCTTTGGGGAGCATGAATGTTATTTCTTCTCAAAATGTATAAAAAAAAAAAATTGAAAATTAAATTAGACATTGTTTGTTCTTTTTTTTTTTTTTTTTTTTTTTTTTTTTTACCACTTTTCATTTCATCCTTTTTGTCGTTCGGTTAAAAACGCTCAATTGTTAATTTTGTAATCTTTCTATTTAAGTAACTGTATTCTTAGCAATATTAATAGATCTCTATAATAATACACTAAGGCACTTCATGCCCATACGTACGTTATTACCTTTCACACACATTAAAAAAGATGAGATCATCCAGTTAGCAAAGATGGTGATTTATCTAATGTCGCTAAGGTAAAAAATAGCAACTTTACCAATTTTGAAATGAGTTATTACAAAATCAAATTCTATCATCTCGTTAACTAAAACGATACAATTTTAAATCGATACAATTTTTAAAAAGTGACATTTGTCGTATTGATTTTAAGAATATTTATCTGAAAATTATTTTTACAGTAGGAAGACGGAGAATCTTTATCGTTTTAAAAAGAATCAAATTGTTACAATTTTAAATAAACAAAGACAGAAAAGACCTTCATTTTATAGATTTAAATGATATTTAAATATTATTTAAATGATATTTAAATATTATTTAAATAATATTTGAATAATATTTAAATATTATTTGAATAATATTTAAATATTATTTAAATAGTATTTAAATAATATTTAGCTGACAATGAAAATAAGGAAGTCATTTTTTTCTTAATAACTGTCTGTCAGAGTCGATACTATTATTTCAAAAGGAATATTATTTATTATTATTATTGTTAACAGTAGATTAGAAAGCAGCATGGAATTTCCCATTAGTATATAGATATATATGACCTCGCGTTGCCCGGGAGGAAAAAAAAAAAAGAATTTTGTTTACAAAATTAATTTCCGTTCCTTTGTAAATAAATTAATTTTGTAATCAAATTTGTGAAATAGGAATCTTTTAAAAAGTTTGTTTTACTACTTGATGCTAATCGATTACTAGTTAAAAAAAAAAAAAAAAAAAAAAAATGTTGCATTAATGTGTAGATGAATAAGGGAAAATGTCTCCTCTCTAAAAGTTTTCTTAGCCGGAATAAGTATTTTCAGAAAACAATTGAAGCAAAATAAAATATATCTGTGCCATGAACACAGTGATAGGAAAAAAAAAAAAATAGGCTAGTCCGAATCAAGTATCGATATATGAAACAGATTGCTATTTGGGTCTGACTCTTAAAATTGGGGTATTAGAATCATCCCACCCTAGTTAAGATCTTATTGGATTAAACACTAATACTGTTTGCAAAAGCACAGACTCACCAGTGCTCTCCAGCTATGGGTTTTTATTTTTACTAATGGGTCATTTCTTATCCTTGAGTGGCCCCTGGGCCTTGATATGGGTTAAAGTGATCACTTCCACAGGGAGGACCGGAAACAATGAGTGAAATGGTCAGAAGATTACGTTAAGAGGAACTGATTATTCAAAAGGACGGCTCAACAAGTATTTGTTTACATTAGACTTAAAGACGACCATGCTGTAGCCGGTTGGGAAGCAGACTTGTATCGTGTTTCACAGATGGGAGTTTCTAGGAAAGAAACTTTGTTCATGGAAGTTTCGTTTGGTTTTTGGTAAAAAGAGAAAAAAAAATTCCTTGCTGTGGTTGAAATAAGACATGTTCTTGTGAATTTTTTATTTTTATTTTTTTAATGGAAATCGCTCCAGACAAGGCACAAAGCCACTTGATGTATGGAGATAAAAAATATTACCACTTCAAGGTCAAAAACTAGCCAACGATAAGTGTTGATGGATTCCGACCCAGAAAACAGCAATTCTTTCCCCTTTGTCAGAAACATCGCTCATGGAATGTAAGGACAAAATAAGGGAAGCGAGAGTTATGAGGCTGACGAAAGTAAATCTAAGTTAGTCACTTTCTACTCCTCTAGGGGGATACCAGCGAGTACCTACCATGAACATAACAATACATTCAAGAGAGGTAAAAATAGCAACTTGTCTTCAACTAATCATTTACAATTGGCGTTGTTTCAGCACTAAATAACCCTACACAAATTATCAAATGGCAAAAAGAATTTTTTTAAATTTCAGCCTTTATTTTTTTTAATTTTTACACCATGTGATCCGTATGTGTTTTTGTGCGTTCATTGTACAGGCCGTGATCGTTCATTGTCTTTGTTCGAATTGGGTGCTTCATTTCAACACTGGCCGTAGGGTCAATCACTATGTCGTGGTCACAAAGGGGTTTTCCTTCCAAACAATATCACAACTCAAGTTTAAAACGATCAACGATGTTTTATCGTGAGGTTGCGATGACACCTGGCTTTTCCACGAAACGACAAACTTGCATAAATGGACAAACATATCTTCCAACCGAACACAGACAGTCCATCAGTTTAAGGATCAAAGGCCTATCTGTCTTTGAGACCTATAAAAACCCAACTGACCCCCTCTGCCCATTCTGCTGGAATTTATAGAGATATCACTTGGAGACCACTGGAGATTTATCAGCTTTTAATCTATGGACATAAAAACTGACTGACCATGGTAGTCCCCCCGACTACCATCTAATATGAACATAACTTTTGCAAAGTCTAAAGTGGTTCACAAGCACAACATGGCGGATTCATATCCGAGAAGACATTATTATTTCAAAGAGCCGGCTGTTTCTTTTGAGTGGTCTAACGCCAAACCAGATATCTTTCCCATCAACAGCCTGTCGTCTGCTGCATGCATATAAAACATTGTGAGTGTTCACATCTGCACTACAATCGTATTAATGCATATACATTGTTTCGTCCTTTTTTTTTCTCCCCAGTTTTGTTGTATGTTTGTTTCTGTCATTATCTTAGTGACCTGATTTTTATTCAAATGTCAACGAACCATGCCGACATCTTGTATATCCTCTGGTATCTGCAATTATTTTTATTTTTTTTTAACAAATCAGACTTCTGAGCCCACGAAGATTTGTATGGAGTCTTCCTTGTATGGTCCATTTATTCGTTAGATGTGCAACGTGTATCAAGATGGCGAGCAAAGTCAAGCAGGCTCTCTACTTGATCCGGTCTCAACTTAACGGTAGACATTTTCCGTCCCTGATGCATAACTCTAAGCAATAAATCTTTATTTTCAAAAAGGTATCGTACATCGGGAGCATGTTGAACAGTTGGTACGCAGGATGGTGACGGGACGTGCAACGCTTATCTCCAAAGAGCAGCTCCAAAGACTAAATCTATTCTCCTTGAGCAGCGGAGCATGCGAGACGACCATAAAGCATCATGAATAGAAATTGAAATCTACCTTTCAAAGAGTTTTTCACTTCAGTGCCAAGTCCCACTCTCCGCGGGTGCCATCGTTGCTTTCATCTCAAAAGAAGAAAGACAGCATTCTCTGTCTGTGTTTCTGCTCAGTAGAGCAGCCGGCCAGAAGAGGTTGTAACGAAGCCTACCATATCCAAGTTTAAAGTGGCCTTGGAAAAATAGACCCTATATCGATGAAAATATCTTCTGTTTTTTTATATGGCTTGATGCTATTTTGGGGACAATAAATTTTATTTGATGTGGAGATAACAGGTTTATACACCCCCCTCCGACACCCAGAACAGCAAGGACTAATGGGGGCATACGAAGTCGGGGAAGGTTTGGCCCAGAACGCACAAAGAAATAGTGATTGCATATATGTAGAAGCAATGTTATTATCCTCACTCTATGGATTTGTGGTCATGTGCCTGACAACCCCCTTGTTTACCATAGATGCAGAGGCAAAGAAAACCAGAGGACGATAGATCCTAATGTTGACTCCGGGATTTACACCAGAGCTCTTTTAGCCGGGTAACTCTGAAACTACCACGTTGCGACCACCCCTATCACAGTGAGGAAGGGTTGGACGTTAGGATGAATTGATAACTGCAAACGCTTGATTTGTTTTCTTACAATATTAATTTAGTAAATCATCTGTCACCAGGAATAAAACATATTTGACATAGACACGCACCTGGCCAGAAGAAAGAAAATCACGGTTGTCGGAAATAAAATAATTATTGAATGATTCAAAACCACATGCAAAAGTTGGTATCAATATCGAATGTGAACCAGTTTCCGGGAACTTCACATCGGCAGCTTTCATGCATGTTATGAAAAACCCGAAAGATGCCGAGGCGAATGTTGGCAGGTGATAACTTCGATATGTTGCTGCGTGGTATTTTTCAGTTTTATTTTCAAGAAAGATACCAAATAACAAAAAAACGAACAAAACAACGAAATCATTGTTAATATTTTTTTTTTAACAAAACAATGCGAAACAACTGTTAATAAATACAGTTTTATTATTTTTTTGTATTTTTTTTTCATTTTTTTTTCTTCATTTTTTTGTATTTTTTTGCATTTTTTTTTGCATTTTTTTTTGTAGTTTTTTTGTATTTTTTTGCATTTTTTTTGTATTTTTTTTGCATTTTTTTTGTTTTCAGTCAACTGGTTAAACAGTAGTTTTTTGTGCGTTTCTTAAAACTGAAAATCAATTTTATTGTGTATTTTGGGGTGGGCTTTTTTGATTTTATCTTTGTTAATCAGTCAGGTTAGTGTTAAACAAAGACTCGTCTATCGCAAACGTATGCCCTGGGCCTCTGATCTGACAAGGATTTCGTAACAAATAGTCTTCACAGACCTGCCTCAAAAAATTCTTCCAATCAGTCTGCGTGTTTGGTGATCCAACGTCGCATTCCTTCCATGTTGGCTGACAGCTGATTGGCTAATCACCTCAGCATCTCTCGGGTGTTTACGTAACATGCCCGAACGCTGCCGGCGCAAAGTTCCCAGAAACTGGTTCATATCCAAAAGTTTAAGCTATCCAAAAATATTAGCTGCAGACGGATATGCCCCGTCACTAAATAAACGCCCTAAAGACGTGGCTATATTGACAGTGAAGGCGAAATCCCAGAATGGACGTTTACAGGTGGATGTGTGGTTAACACAAATTTAAATAAACTGAACCGAAATTTAGATCGATAGTCGACTGGCGATTGGCTTCGAGAAAACCACTCCGTAAATACCTGTTCATGTGTTCTCCTTCCTCACTGACCCGCACTCGGCCACCGACAATAAAGATATATCATTATATTTTATAGGCAATAAAGATATATCATTATATTTTATAGACAATAAAGATATAGCATTATATTTTATAGACAATAAAGATATATCATTATATTTTATAGGCAATAAAGATATATCATTATATTTTATAGACAATAAAGATATATCATTATATTTTATAGACAATAAAGATATATCATTATATTTTATAGGCAATAAAGATATATCATTATATTTTATAGACAATAAAGATATATCATTATATTTTATAGGCAATAAAGATATATCATTATATTTTATAGACAATAAAGATATATCATTATATTTTATAGGCAATAAAGATATATCATTATATTTTATAGACAATAAAGATATATCATTATATTTTATAGGCAATAAAGATATATCATTATATTTTATAGACAATAAAGATATATCATTATATTTTATAGGCAATAAAGATATATCATTATATTTTATAGACAATAAAGATATATCATTATATTTTATAGACAATAAAGATATATCATTATATTTTATAGACAATAAAGATATATCATTATATTTTATAGACAATAAAGATATATCATTATATTTTATAGACAATAAAGATATATCATTATATTTTATAGACAATAAAGATATATCATTATATTTTATAGACAATAAAGATATATCATTATATTTTATAGACAATAAAGATATATCATTATATTTTATAGACAATAAAGATATATCATTATATTTTATAGACAATAAAGATATATCATTATATTTTATAGGCAATAAAGATATATCATTATATTTTATAGACAATAAAGATATATCATTATATTTTATAGGCAATAAAGATATATCATTATATTTTATAGACAATAAAGATATATCATTATATTTTATAGGCAATAAAGATATATCATTATATTTTATAGGCAATAAAGATATATCATTATATTTTATAGACAATAAAGATATATCATTATATTTTATAGACAATAAAGATATATCATTATATTTTATAGACAATAAAGATATATCATTATATTTTATAGACAATAAAGATATATCATTATATTTTATAGACAATAAAGATATATCATTATATTTTATAGACAATAAAGATATATCATTATATTTTATAGACAATAAAGATATATCATTATATTTTATAGACAATAAAGATATATCATTATATTTTATAGACAATAAAGATATATCATTATATTTTATAGACAATAAAGATATATCATTATATTTTATAGACAATAAAGATATATCATTATATTTTATAGACAATAAAGATATATCATTATATTTTATAGACAATAAAGATATATCATTATATTTTATAGACAATAAAGATATATCATTATATTTTATAGACAATAAAGATATATCATTATATTTTATAGACAATAAAGATATATCATTATATTTTATAGACAATAAAGATATATCATTATATTTTATAGACAATAAAGATATAGCATTATATTTTATAGACAATAAAGATATAGCATTATATTTTATAGACAATAAAGATATAGCATTATATTTTATAGACAATAAAGATATAGCATTATATTTTATAGACAATAAAGATATAGCATTATATTTTATAGACAATAAAGATATAGCATTATATTTTATAGACAATAAAGATATATCATTATATTTTATAGACAATAAAGATATATCATTATATTTTATAGACAATAAAGATATATCATTATATTTTATAGACAATAAAGATATATCATTATATTTTATAGACAATAAAGATATATCATTATATTTTATAGACAATAAAGATGATATATCATTATATTTTATAGACAATAAAGATATATCATTATATTTTATAGACAATAAAGATATATCATTATATTTTGTAGACAATAAAGATATATCATTATATTTTATAGACAATAAAGATATATCATTATATTTTATAGACAATAAAGATATATCATTATATTTTATAGACAATAAAGATATATCATTATATTTTATAGACAATAAAGATATATCATTATATTTTATAGACAATAAAGATATATCATTATATTTTATAGACAATAAAGATATATCATTATATTTTATAGACAATAAAGATATATCATTATATTTTATAGACAATAAAGATATATCATTATATTTTATAGACAATAAAGATATATCATTATATTTTATAGACAATAAAGATATATCATTATATTTTATAGACAATAAAGATATATCATTATATTTTATAGACAATAAAGATATATCATTATATTTTATAGACAATAAAGATATATCATTATATTTTATAGACAATAAAGATATATCATTATATTTTATAGACAATAAAGATATATCATTATATTTTATAGACAATAAAGATATATCATTATATTTTATAGACAATAAAGATATATCATTATATTTTATAGACAATAAAGATATATCATTATATTTTATAGACAATAAAGATATATCATTATATTTTATAGACAATAAAGATATATCATTATATTTTATAGACAATAAAGATATATCATTATATTTTATAGACAATAAAGATATATCATTATATTTTATAGACAATAAAGATATATCATTATATTTTATAGACAATAAAGATATATCATTATATTTTATAGACAATAAAGATATATCATTATATTTTATAGACAATAAAGATATATCATTATATTTTATAGACAATAAAGATATATCATTATATTTTATAGACAATAAAGATATATCATTATATTTTATAGACAATAAAGATATATCATTATATTTTATAGACAATAAAGATATATCATTATATTTTATAGACAATAAAGATATATCATTATATTTTATAGACAATAAAGATATATCATTATATTTTATAGGCAATAAAGATATATCATTATATTTTATAGGCAATAAAGATATATCATTATATTTTATAGGCAATAAAGATATATCATTATATTTTATAGGCAATAAAGATATATCATTATATTTTATAGGCAATAAAGATATATCATTATATTTTATAGACAATAAAGATATATCATTATATTTTATAGACAATAAAGATATATCATTATATTTTATAGACAATAAAGATATATCATTATATTTTATAGACAATAAAGATATATCATTATATTTTATAGACAATAAAGATATATCATTATATTTTATAGACAATAAAGATATATCATTATATTTTATAGGCAATAAAGATATATCATTATATTTTATAGACAATAAAGATATATCATTATATTTTATAGGCAATAAAGATATATCATTATATTTTATAGGCAATAAAGATATATCATTATATTTTATAGACAATAAAGATATATCATTACATTTTATAGACAATAAAGATATATCATTACATTTTATAGACAATAAAGATATATCATTACATTTTATAGACAATAAAGATATATCATTATATTTTATAGACAATAAAGATATATCATTATATTTTATAGACAATAAAGATATATCATTATATTTTATAGACAATAAAGATATATCATTATATTTTATAGACAATAAAGATATATCATTATATTTATAGACAATAAAGATATATCATTACATTTTATAGACAATAAAGATATATCATTATATTTTATAGACAATAAAGATATATCATTATATTTTATAGGCAATAAAGATATATCATTATATTTTATAGGCAATAAAGATATATCATTATATTTTATAGACAATAAAGATATATCATTATATTTTATAGACAATAAAGATATATCATTACATTTTATAGACAATAAAGATATATCATTACATTTTATAGACAATAAAGATATATCATTATATTTTATAGGCAATAAAGATATATCATTATATTTTATAGGCAATAAAGATATATCATTATATTTTATAGACAATAAAGATATATCATTATATTTTATAGACAATAAAGATATATCATTATATTTATAGACAATAAAGATATATCATTACATTTTATAGACAATAAAGATATATCATTATATTTTATAGACAATAAAGATATATCATTATATTTTATAGACAATAAAGATATATCATTATATTTTATAGACAATAAAGATATATCATTATATTTTATAGACAATAAAGATATATCATTATATTTTATAGACAATAAAGATATAGCATTATATTTTATAGACAATAAAGATATATCATTATATTTTATAGACAATAAAGATATATCATTATATTTTATAGACAATAAAGATATATCATTATATTTTATAGACAATAAAGATATATCATTATATTTTATAGACAATAAAGATATATCATTATATTTATAGACAATAAAGATATATCATTATATTTTATAGACAATAAAGATATATCATTATATTTTATAGACAATAAAGATATATCATTATATTTTATAGACAATAAAGATATATCATTATATTTTTTAGACAATAAAGATATATCATTATATTTTATAGACAATAAAGATATATCATTATATTTTATAGACAATAAAGATATATCATTATATTTTATAGACAATAAAGATATATCATTATATTTTATAGGCAATAAAGATATATCATTATATTTTATAGGCAATAAAGATATATCATTATATTTAATAGGCAATAAAGATATATCATTATATTTTATAGGCAATAAAGATATATCATTATATTTTATAGGCAATAAAGATATATCATTATATTTTATAGACAATAAAGATATATCATTATATTTTATAGACAATAAAGATATATCATTATATTTTATAGACAATAAAGATATATCATTATATTTTATAGACAATAAAGATATATCATTATATTTTATAGACAATAAAGATATATCATTATATTTTATAGACAATAAAGATATATCATTATATTTTATAGACAATAAAGATATATCATTATATTTTATAGACAATAAAGATATATCATTATATTTTATAGACAATAAAGATATATCATTATATTTTATAGACAATAAAGATATATCATTATATTTTATAGACAATAAAGATATATCATTATATTTTATAGACAATAAAGATATATCATTATATTTTATAGACAATAAAGATATATCATTATATTTTATAGACAATAAAGATATATCATTATATTTTATAGACAATAAAGATATATCATTATATTTATAGGCAATAAAGATATATCATTATATTTTATAGGCAATAAAGATATATCATTATATTTTATAGACAATAAAGATATATCATTATATTTTATAGACAATAAAGATATATCATTATATTTTATAGACAATAAAGATATATCATTATATTTTATAGACAATAAAGATATATCATTATATTTTATAGACAATAAAGATATATCATTATATTTTATAGACAATAAAGATATATCATTATATTTTATAGACAATAAAGATATATCATTATATTTTATAGACAATAAAGATATATCATTATATTTTATAGACAATAAAGATATATCATTATATTTTATAGACAATAAAGATATATCATTATATTTTATAGACAATAAAGATATATCATTATATTTTATAGACAATAAAGATATATCATTATATTTTATAGACAATAAAGATATATCATTATATTTTATAGACAATAAAGATATATCATTATATTTTATAGACAATAAAGATATATCATTATATTTTATAGACAATAAAGATATATCATTATATTTTATAGACAATAAAGATATATCATTATATTTTATAGACAATAAAGATATATCATTATATTTTATAGACAATAAAGATATATCATTATATTTTATAGACAATAAAGATATATCATTATATTTTATAGACAATAAAGATATATCATTATATTTTATAGACAATAAAGATATATCATTATATTTTATAGACAATAAAGATATATCATTATATTTTATAGACAATAAAGATATATCATTATATTTTATAGACAATAAAGATATATCATTATATTTTATAGACAATAAAGATATATCATTATATTTTATAGACAATAAAGATATATCATTATATTTCATAGACAATAAAGATATATCATTATATTTCATAGACAATAAAGATATATCATTATATTTCATAGACAATAAAGATATAGCATTATATTTTATAGACAATAAAGATATATCATTATATTTTATAGACAATAAAGATATATCATTATATTTTATAGACAATAAAGATATATCATTATATTTTATAGACAATAAAGATATATCATTATATTTTATAGACAATAAAGATATATCATTATATTTTATAGACAATAAAGATATATCATTATATTTTATAGACAATAAAGATATATCATTATATTTTATAGGCAATAAAGATATATCATTATATTTTATAGGCAATAAAGATATATCATTATATTTTATAGGCAATAAAGATATATCATTATATTTTATAGACAATAAAGATATATCATTATATTTTATAGGCAATAAAGATATATCATTATATTTTATAGGCAATAAAGATATATCATTATATTTTATAGGCAATAAAGATATATCATTATATTTTATAGACAATAAAGATATATCATTATATTTTATAGACAATAAAGATATATCATTATATTTTATAGGCAATAAAGATATATCATTATATTTTATAGGCAATAAAGATATATCATTATATTTTATAGACAATAAAGATATATCATTATATTTTTTAGACAATAAAGATATATCATTATATTTTATAGACAATAAAGATATATCATTATATTTTATAGACAATAAAGATATATCATTATATTTTATAGACAATAAAGATATATCATTATATTTTATAGACAATAAAGATATATCATTATATTTTATAGACAATAAAGATATATCATTATATTTTATAGACAATAAAGATATATCATTATATTTTATAGACAATAAAGATATATCATTATATTTTATAGACAATAAAGATATATCATTATATTTTATAGACAATAAAGATATATCATTATATTTTATAGACAATAAAGATATATCATTATATTTTATAGACAATAAAGATATATCATTATATTTTATAGACAATAAAGATATATCATTATATTTTATAGACAATAAAGATATATCATTATATTTTATAGACAATAAAGATATATCATTATATTTTATAGACAATAAAGATATATCATTATATTTTATAGACAATAAAGATATATCATTATATTTTATAGACAATAAAGATATATCATTATATTTTATAGACAATAAAGATACATCATTATATTTTATAGACAATAAAGATACATCATTATATTTTATAGACAATAAAGATATATCATTATATTTTATAGACAATAAAGATATATCATTATATTTTATAGACAATAAAGATATATCATTATATTTTATAGACAATAAAGATATATCATTATATTTTATAGACAATAAAGATATATCATTATATTTTATAGACAATAAAGATATATCATTATATTTTATAGACAATAAAGATATATCATTATATTTTATAGACAATAAAGATATATCATTATATTTTATAAACAATAAAGATATATCATTATATTTTATAGACAATAAAGATATATCATTGTATTTTATAGACAATAAAGATATATCATTATATTTTATAGACAATAAAGATATATCATTATATTTTATAGGCAATAAAGATATATCATTATATTTTATAGACAATAAAGATATATCATTATATTTTATAGACAATAAAGATATATCATTATATTTCATAGACAATAAAGATATATCATTATATTTCATAGACAATAAAGATATATCATTATATTTTATAGACAATAAAGATATATCATTATATTTCATAGACAATAAAGATATATCATTATATTTTATAGGCAATAAAGATATATCATTATATTTTATAGACAAAGATATATCATTATATTTCATAGACAATAAAGATATATCATTATATTTTATAGACAATAAAGATATATTATATTTTATCGACAATAAAGATATATCATTATATTTTATAGACAATAAAGATATATTATTATATTTTATAGACAATAAAGATATATCATTATATTTTATAGACAATAAAGATATATCATTATATTTTATAGACAATAAAGATATATCATTATATTTTATAGACAATAAAGATATATCATTATATTTTATAGACAATAAAGATATATCATTATATTTTATAGACAATAAAGATATATCATTATATTTTATAGACAATAAAGATATATCATTATATTTTATAGACAATAAAGATATATCATTATATTTTATAGACAATAAAGATATATCATTATATTTTATAGGCAATAAAGATATATCATTATATTTTATAGACAATAAAGATATATCATTATATTTTATAGACAATAAAGATATATCATTATATTTTATAGACAATAAAGATATATCATTATATTTTATAGACAATAAAGATATATCATTATATTTTATAGACAATAAAGATATATCATTATATTTTATAGGCAATAAAGATATATCATTATATTTTATAGGCAATAAAGATATATCATTATATTTTATAGGCAATAAAGATATATCATTATATTTTATAGACAATAAAGATATATCATTATATTTTATAGACAATAAAGATATATCATTATATTTTATAGACAATAAAGATATATTATATTTTATAGACAATAAAGATATATCATTATATTTCATAGACAATAAAGATATATCATTATATTTTATAGACAATAAAGATATATTATATTTTATAGACAATAAAGATATATCATTATATTTTATAGACAATAAAGATATATCATTATATTTTATAGACAATAAAGATATATCATTATATTTTATAGGCAATAAAGATATATCATTATATTTTATAGACAATAAAGATATATCATTATATTTTATAGACAATAAAGATATATCATTATATTTTATAGACAATAAAGATATATCATTATATTTTATAGACAATAAAGATATATCATTATATTTTATAGACAATAAAGATATATCATTATATTTTATAGACAATAAAGATATATCATTATATTTTATAGGCAATAAAGATATATCATTATATTTTATAGACAATAAAGATATATCATTATATTTTATAGACAATAAAGATATATCATTATATTTTATAGACAATAAAGATATATCATTATATTTTATAGACAATAAAGATATATCATTATATTTTATAGGCAATAAAGATATATCATTATATTTTATAGACAATAAAGATATATCATTATATTTTATAGGCAATAAATATATATCATTATATTTTATAGACAATAAATATATATCATTATATTTTATAGACAATAAAGATATATCATTATATTTTATAGACAATAAAGATATATCATTATATTTTATAGACAATAAAGATATATCATTATATTTTATAGACAATAAATATATATCATTATATTTTATAGACAATAAAGATATATCATTATATTTTATAGACAATAAAGATATATCATTATATTTTATAGACAATAAAGATATATCATTATATTTTATAGACAATAAAGATATATCATTATATTTTATAGACAATAAAGATATATCATTATATTTTATAGACAATAAAGATATATCATTATATTTTATAGACAATAAAGATATATCATTATATTTTATAGACAATAAAGATATATCATTATATTTTATAGACAATAAAGATATATCATTATATTTTATAGACAATAAAGATATATCATTATATTTTATAGACAATAAAGATATATCATTATATTTTATAGGTAATAAAGATATATCATTATATTTTATAGACAATAAAGATATATCATTATATTTTATAGACAATAAAGATATATCATTATATTTTATAGACAATAAAGATATATCATTATATTTTATAGACAATAAAGATATATCATTATATTTTATAGACAATAAAGATATATCATTATATTTTATAGACAATAAAGATATATCATTATATTTTATAGACAATAAAGATATATCATTATATTTTATAGACAATAAAGATATATCATTATATTTTATAGGCAATAAAGATATATCATTATATTTTATAGACAATAAAGATATATCATTATATTTTATAGGCAATAAAGATATATCATTATATTTTATAGGCAATAAAGATATATCATTATATTTTATAGACAATAAAGATATATCATTATATTTTATAGACAATAAAGATATATCATTATATTTTATAGACAATAAAGATATATCATTATATTTTATAGACAATAAAGATATATCATTATATTTTATAGACAATAAAGATATATCATTATATTTTATAGACAATAAAGATATATCATTATATTTTATAGGCAATAAAGATATATCATTATATTTTATAGACAATAAAGATATATCATTATATTTTATAGACAATAAAGATATATCATTATATTTTATAGACAATAAAGATATATCATTATATTTTATAGACAATAAAGATATATCATTATATTTTATAGGCAATAAAGATATATCATTATATTTTATAGGCAATAAAGATATATCATTATATTTTATAGACAATAAAGATATATCATTATATTTTATAGACAATAAAGATGATATATCATTATATTTTATAGACAATAAAGATATATCATTATATTTTATAGACAATAAAGATATATCATTATATTTTATAGACAATAAAGATATATCATTATATTTTATAGACAATAAAGATATATCATTATATTTTATAGACAATAAAGATATATCATTATATTTTATAGACAATAAAGATATATCATATTTTATAGACAATAAAGATATATCATTATATTTTATAGACAATAAAGATATATCATTATATTTTATAGACAATAAAGATATATCATTATATTTTATAGACAATCAAGATATATCATTATATTTTATAGACAATAAAGATATATCATTATATTTTATAGACAATAAAGATATATCATTATATTTTATAGACAATAAAGATATATCATTATATTTTATAGACAATAAAGATATATCATTATATTTTATAGACAATAAAGATATATCATTATATTTTATAGACAATAAAGATATATCATTATATTTTATAGACAATAAAGATATATCATTATATTTTATAGACAATAAAGATATATCATTATATTTTATAGACAATAAAGATATATCATTATATTTTATAGACAATAAAGATATATCATTATATTTTATAGACAATAAAGATATATCATTATATTTTATAGGCAATAAAGATATATCATTATATTTTATAGACAATAAAGATATATCATTATATTTTATAGACAATAAAGATATATCATTATATTTTATAGACAATAAAGATATATCATTATATTTTATAGACAATAAAGATACATCATTATATTTTATAGACAATAAAGATACATCATTATATTTTATAGACAATAAAGATACATCATTATATTTTATAGACAATAAAGATATATCATTATATTTTATAGACAATAAAGATATATCATTATATTTTATAGACAATAAAGATATAGCATTATATTTTATAGACAATAAAGATATATCATTATATTTTATAGACAATAAAGATATATCATTATATTTTATAGGCAATAAAGATATATCATTATATTTTATAGACAATAAAGATATATCATTATATTTTATAGACAATAAAGATATATCATTATATTTTATAGGCAATAAAGATATATCATTATATTTTATAGACAATAAAGATATATCATTATATTTTATAGACAATAAAGATATATCATTATATTTTATAGACAATAAAGATATATCATTATATTTTATAGACAATAAAGATATATCATTATATTTTATAGACAATAAAGATATATCATTATATTTTATAGACAATAAAGATATATCATTATATTTTATAGGCAATAAAGATATATCATTATATTTTATAGACAATAAAGATATATCATTATATTTTATAGACAATAAAGATATATCATTATATTTTATAGACAATAAAGATATATCATTATATTTTATAGACAATAAAGATATATCATTATATTTTATAGACAATAAAGATATATCATTATATTTTATAGACAATAAAGATATATCATTATATTTTATAGACAATAAAGATATATCATTATATTTTATAGACAATAAAGATATATCATTATATTTTATAGACAATAAAGATATATCATTATATTTTATAGACAATAAAGATACATCATTATATTTTATAGACAATAAAGATATATCATTATATTTTATAGACAATAAAGATATATCATTATATTTTATAGACAATAAAGATATATCATTATATTTTATAGACAATAAAGATATATCATTATATTTTATAGACAATCAAGATATATCATTATATTTTATAGACAATAAAGATATATCATTATATTTTATAGACAATAAAGATATATCATTATATTTTATAGACAATAAAGATATATCATTATATTTTATAGACAATAAAGATATATCATTATATTTTATAGACAATAAAGATATATCATTATATTTTATAGACAATAAAGATATATCATTATATTTTATAGACAATAAAGATATATCATTATATTTTATAGACAATAAAGATATATCATTATATTTTATAGGCAATAAAGATATATCATTATATTTTATAGGCAATAAAGATATATCATTATATTTTATAGACAATAAAGATATATCATTATATTTTATAGACAATAAAGATATATCATTATATTTTATAGACAATAAAGATATATCATTATATTTTATAGACAATAAAGATATATCATTATATTTTATAGACAATAAAGATATATCATTATATTTTATAGACAATAAAGATATAGCATTATATTTTATAGACAATAAAGATATAGCATTATATTTTATAGACAATAAAGATATATCATTATATTTTATAGACAATAAAGATATAGCATTATATTTTATAGACAATAAAGATATATCATTATATTTTATAGACAATAAAGATATATCATTATATTTTATAGACAATAAAGATATATCATTATATTTTATAGACAATAAAGATATATCATTATATTTTATAGACAATAAAGATATATCATTATATTTTATAGACAATAAAGATATATCATTATATTTTATAGACAATAAAGATATATCATTATATTTTATAGACAATAAAGATATATCATTATATTTTATAGACAATAAAGATATATCATTATATTTTATAGACAATAAAGATATATCATTATATTTTATAGGCAATAAAGATATATCATTATATTTTATAGACAATAAAGATATATCATTATATTTTATAGGCAATAAAGATATATCATTATATTTTATAGGCAATAAAGATATATCATTATATTTTATAGACAATAAAGATATATCATTATATTTTATAGACAATAAAGATATATCATTATATTTTATAGACAATAAAGATATATCATTATATTTTATAGACAATAAAGATATATCATTATATTTTATAGACAATAAAGATATATCATTATATTTTATAGACAATAAAGATATATCATTATATTTTATAGGCAATAAAGATATATCATTATATTTTATAGACAATAAAGATATATCATTATATTTTATAGACAATAAAGATATATCATTATATTTTATAGACAATAAAGATATATCATTATATTTTATAGGCAATAAAGATATATCATTATATTTTATAGACAATAAAGATATATCATTATATTTTATAGACAATAAAGATATATCATTATATTTTATAGACAATAAAGATATATCATTATATTTTATAGACAATAAAGATATATCATTATATTTTATAGGCAATAAAGATATATCATTATATTTTATAGGCAATAAAGATATATCATTATATTTTATAGACAATAAAGATATATCATTATATTTTATAGACAATAAAGATATATCATTATATTTTATAGACAATAAAGATGATATATCATTATATTTTATAGACAATAAAGATATATCATTATATTTTATAGACAATAAAGATATATCATTATATTTTATAGACAATAAAGATATATCATTATATTTTATAGACAATAAAGATATATCATTATATTTTATAGACAATAAAGATATATCATTATATTTTATAGACAATAAAGATATATCATTATATTTTATAGACAATAAAGATATATCATATTTTATAGACAATAAAGATATATCATTATATTTTATAGACAATAAAGATATATCATTATATTTTATAGACAATAAAGATATATCATTATATTTTATAGACAATCAAGATATATCATTATATTTTATAGACAATAAAGATATATCATTATATTTTATAGACAATAAAGATATATCATTATATTTTATAGACAATAAAGATATATCATTATATTTTATAGACAATAAAGATATATCATTATATTTTATAGACAATAAAGATATATCATTATATTTTATAGACAATAAAGATATATCATTATATTTTATAGACAATAAAGATATATCATTATATTTTATAGACAATAAAGATATATCATTATATTTTATAGGCAATAAAGATATATCATTATATTTTATAGACAATAAAGATATATCATTATATTTTATAGACAATAAAGATATATCATTATATTTTATAGACAATAAAGATACATCATTATATTTTATAGACAATAAAGATACATCATTATATTTTATAGACAATAAAGATACATCATTATATTTTATAGACAATAAAGATATATCATTATATTTTATAGACAATAAAGATATATCATTATATTTTATAGACAATAAAGATATAGCATTATATTTTATAGACAATAAAGATATATCATTATATTTTATAGACAATAAAGATATATCATTATATTTTATAGACAATAAAGATATATCATTATATTTTATAGACAATAAAGATGATATATCATTATATTTTATAGACAATAAAGATATATCATTATATTTTATAGACAATAAAGATATATCATTATATTTTATAGACAATAAAGATATATCATTATATTTTATAGACAATAAAGATATATCATTATATTTTATAGACAATAAAGATATATCATTATATTTTATAGACAATAAAGATATATCATTATATTTTATAGACAATAAAGATATATCATTATATTTTATAGACAATAAAGATATATCATTATATTTTATAGACAATAAAGATATATCATTATGTTTTATAGACAATAAAGATATATCATTATATTTTATAGGCAATAAAGATATATCATTATATTTTATAGACAATAAAGATGATATATCATTATATTTTATAGACAATAAAGATATATCATTATATTTTATAGACAATAAAGATATATCATTATATTTTATAGACAATAAAGATATATCATTATATTTTATAGGCAATAAAGATATATCATTATATTTTATAGACAATAAAGATATATCATTATATTTTATAGACAATAAAGATATATCATTATATTTTATAGACAATAAAGATATATCATTATATTTTATAGACAATAAAGATATATCATTATATTTTATAGACAATAAAGATATATCATTATATTTTATAGACAATAAAGATATATCATTATATTTTATAGACAATAAAGATATATCATTATATTTTATAGACAATAAAGATATATCATTATATTTTATAGACAATAAAGATATATCATTATATTTTATAGACAATAAAGATATATCATTATATTTTATAGACAATAAAAATATATCATTATATTTTATAGACAATAAAGATATATCATTATATTTTATAGGCAATAAAGATATATCATTATATTTTATAGACAATAAAGATATATCATTATATTTTATAGACAATAAAGATATATCATTATATTTTATAGACAATAAAGATACATCATTATATTTTATAGACAATAAAGATACATCATTATATTTTATAGACAATAAAGATACATCATTATATTTTATAGACAATAAAGATATATCATTATATTTTATAGACAATAAAGATATATCATTATATTTTATAGACAATAAAGATATAGCATTATATTTTATAGACAATAAAGATATATCATTATATTTTATAGACAATAAAGATATATCATTATATTTTATAGACAATAAAGATATATCATTATATTTTATAGACAATAAAGATGATATATCATTATATTTTATAGACAATAAAGATATATCATTATATTTTATAGACAATAAAGATATATCATTATATTTTATAGACAATAAAGATATATCATTATATTTTATAGGCAATAAAGATATATCATTATATTTTATAGACAATAAAGATATATCATTATATTTTATAGACAATAAAGATATATCATTATATTTTATAGACAATAAAGATATAGCATTATATTTTATAGACAATAAAGATATATCATTATATTTTATAGACAATAAAGATATATCATTATATTTTATAGGCAATAAAGATATATCATTATATTTTATAGGCAATAAAGATATATCATTATATTTTATAGGCAATAAAGATATATCATTATATTTTATAGGCAATAAAGATATATCATTATATTTTATAGGCAATAAAGATATATCATTATATTTTATAGACAATAAAGATATATCATTATATTTTATAGACAATAAAGATATATCATTATATTTTATAGACAATAAAGATATATCATTATATTTTATAGACAATAAAGATATATCATTATATTTTATAGACAATAAAGATATATCATTATATTTTATAGACAATAAAGATATATCATTATGTTTTATAGACAATAAAGATATATCATTATATTTTATAGGCAATAAAGATATATCATTATATTTTATAGACAATAAAGATGATATATCATTATATTTTATAGACAATAAAGATATATCATTATATTTTATAGACAATAAAGATATATCATTATATTTTATAGACAATAAAGATATATCATTATATTTTATAGGCAATAAAGATATATCATTATATTTTATAGACAATAAAGATATATCATTATATTTTATAGACAATAAAGATATATCATTATATTTTATAGACAATAAAGATATATCATTATATTTTATAGACAATAAAGATATATCATTATATTTTATAGACAATAAAGATATATCATTATATTTTATAGACAATAAAGATATATCATTATATTTTATAGACAATAAAGATATATCATTATATTTTATAGACAATAAAGATATATCATTATATTTTATAGACAATAAAGATATATCATTATATTTTATAGACAATAAAGATATATCATTATATTTTATAGGCAATAAAGATATATCATTATATTTTATAGACAATAAAGATATATCATTATATTTTATAGACAATAAAGATATATCATTATATTTTATAGACAATAAAGATACATCATTATATTTTATAGACAATAAAGATACATCATTATATTTTATAGACAATAAAGATACATCATTATATTTTATAGACAATAAAGATACATCATTATATTTTATAGACAATAAAGATACATCATTATATTTTATAGACAATAAAGATATATCATTATATTTTATAGACAATAAAGATATAGCATTATATTTTATAGACAATAAAGATATATCATTATATTTTATAGACAATAAAGATATATCATTATATTTTATAGACAATAAAGATATATCATTATATTTTATAGACAATAAAGATAATATATCATTATATTTTATAGACAATAAAGATATATCATTATATTTTATAGACAATAAAGATATATCATTATATTTTATAGACAATAAAGATATATCATTATATTTTATAGGCAATAAAGATATATCATTATATTTTATAGACAATAAAGATATAGCATTATATTTTATAGACAATAAAGATATAGCATTATATTTTATAGACAATAAAGATATATCATTATATTTTATAGGCAATAAAGATATATCATTATATTTTATAGGCAATAAAGATATATCATTATATTTTATAGACAATAAAGATATATCATTATATTTTATAGGCAATAAAGATATATCATTATATTTTATAGACAATAAAGATACATCATTATATTTTATAGACAATAAAGATATATCATTATATTTTATAGACAATAAAGATATAGCATTATATTTTATAGACAATAAAGATATATCATTATATTTTATAGACAATAAAGATATATCATTATATTTTATAGACAATAAAGATATATCATTATATTTTATAGGCAATAAAGATATATCATTATATTTTATAGGCAATAAAGATATATCATTATATTTTATAGGCAATAAAGATATATCATTATATTTTATAGGCAATAAAGATATATCATTATATTTTATAGACAATAAAGATATATCATTATATTTTATAGACAATAAAGATATATCATTATATTTTATAGACAATAAAGATATATCATTATATTTTATAGACAATAAAGATATATCATTATATTTTATAGACAATAAAGATATATCATTATATTGTATAGACAATAAAGATATATCATTATATTTTATAGACATCCTCGTGTTGCATACCTTAAATTTCTCCCTCGCTTGTAGAGGGCGGTCGGATCGTTTAGTGGATGAATTCTTTCTTCTCTGCCGTGAACCACGCCGTCTGTTGTCTGCAACAAAAGTCATGACGCACTCGAAGACAAACTCTGCTTTTAAATTTAATTCATTTTATTGCAAGCGTTGTTATTTCAACTGGGAGTCATTCACTACGTCGAGAGAGAGGGGGGGGGGAGAGCAAATCCTACTTTATCGTAGTTAGTTAACAATGTTTCTTAACCATTCATAGAGAGGGGGGGGAAGGATTTCTCGCGCTTGTCTTCCCTTAAGGGAAATATTTCCCTTATTTTTACATCGTGAATCGCACATCCTCTCGGTTCGCCTTCCGAATCAGACTGACTAAAAACTCGCTTCTCACGCGAACGAGTGACGTCACGGATCCTCTCTTTCCCACGCAAGGCCTGTGACGTCACAGAGCCTCTCACAGGTGCAGACTGATCTGGGGTCTCGTCACACGGTAACCTTGTCACGTCTGTTAGCTCTGACTGTGAGAACAGGCCCATATCTGCATTCGACTGCACCCGCGTTAATTCGCGCAAGTCAACCAACGATTTCCAACAGATACGTCCATTCCCATAGGGCGGCCATTATCCAACAATTGTTTGGCGTCATCCTTTTAAGCACAGCAGAAGTACAACAGTCTGACTTTTCTGACCGGCTTGATTGTATAGTTAGCATTGGTTTCACTAATTCTTTCTAGAATCAGGTCCTCACAGAACGGACCACGTGAAGGTTGCCAATATTCATAAATGAAAATAGTGCTATGGAACCGGCTGGATTCGAACTTGGCACGTCAGGCCGTATTGTTAATCACTTCAACACCACCACCTCCCAATTGGCAGTAAAAGTGGATGGTTTCTTATTTGAAAGGTAAGGGGATTCGTATATTTCACTGCCGATAACCCCCCCCCCCCCCAATCCGGTCAGCAGCGGATAACGGGTTTTTTTGCCGTTCTTATTCGGCGTTTTTTTTGTTTTTTTGTTTTATTTCTCTGTCGAGAAAGTCGATCAGCATCCTGACCGGTATATAAAGTAATTTTTCTGATTAAGAAATTATCTAGGTCAGCCTCTGCTTACAGAGTCCGTATTTTTTTCATCCTAAACTCCCCACGTCCCTCCCAACCCCACCCCACCCCTCTCATCCCCCCACACGCCTCCCCAAGTTATCTGCTTGGCTCATCGCCGGCAACATCGCAGCAACAAAAGGCCTTGCAGCTTAAACAGCCGGGCAAAATGGTGCCGAGGAAAGAAAGGAAGAATTAATTGAGAAGGAAGCTGAAGAAAGTAAGAGTTGCACTATCGTCTGCCTATCAGAAGCGGCCGGGGGGGGGGGGGGGGGCTTAGCAAAGAAGAAGAAGAAGGAAAGAAAAAAAAGAAGAAGAAAGAAAGAGAAAATAAAGAAAGAGAAGAGGAAGGAAAAGAAGAAGAAAAGAAAAAGAAGAGAAAGAAAGAAGAGAAGAAGAAAAAGAACAACAAAGAGAAGAACAACAAAGAGAAGAAGAAAAAAGAGAAGAGGAAGAAGAAGAAAAGAAAAAGTAGAGAAAGAAAGAAAAGAAGAAAAAGAACAACAAAGAGAAGAAGAAAAAGAAGAGAAGAAGAAAGAGGAAGAAAAAGAAAAGAAGAAAAAAAAAGAAGAAATCCTTTAAGAAAATCTGCCCTCCAAGAATTGCAGGAATGTATTTATCCTCTTTCATGCTACTACTGACCATTTTAACATTACTTACTTCTTGGTTTCTTACCTTTTTTAAAAAAAAAAAAAAATCAAATCCTGTTTTATATAAGAAAAGCTGGCTTTGCCGGCTCGCTATCGGTTCGCAAAGTTCACTACTTGAAATACTTGAAACATTAATATAAAATAATAAACATTTCATTCATAACTTTGTTGTAAACATGAAACAGAGTCTTTCTCATTTATTTATATAGAAAGATAAACATTAACATTTTTTGTAATTTCGATACAAATTATCTTTTAAATAGAACGGTAAAGAAAGGCACAGAAAGAAGAACACAGTTTCTTTTTTTTACTTGCAATTTAGAAATAGGTCGCAACTTGTTGAAATTTCTTGCCGTTTCTATTCCTTGCGTTCATGCGGTGGTCTTCTTCCTGTGGTTATGTTTTCTTCCTATTGCAACTTGCATGTGATTGATTGGTTACCGTTCGTAGCTTATGCAGGTTGGTTTCCGCATTCTAGGATTTTCCTTAAGATTGCAGCTGTTTCCATCAATGCTGTCCTTTGTATGGTCTCGGTGATCCCATTGATTCCAATTTCTCCCAGATTTTTCTCCAGGTTTTTGGGGACTGTTCCTAGTGCTCCTACGAGTATTGGTATTACATTGACTTTCTTCATATTCCATATCCCTTTAAATTCTCTGGCAAGTTCCGTGTATTTGCTTCACTTTTCCGCCTTCTTAATCTTCACTCTGTGATCTGCTGGGAATGCAAAATCTACGATTTAGCAAGATTTTCCCTTCTTGTTGACTATTATCACATCCGGTCACCTTCTCTTTACTTGTATGAGTTTATCTGTTTGCACCTCCGCGTCCCAGAAGATTTTGTGATTTTCGTTTTCCAGTAGTCTCTGGTTTATGTTTGTACTATTTGTCCGTGTGTTCGAAATGCATTTGTTTGCATAGTTCCCAGTGTACTGCTTTCCCCATGCAGTTGTGTCTGTTCTTGTATTCTTTTGGGGCTTGTTTGCTGCATTCACTTATTATGTGATTCACTGTTTCGTCTCTTTGTCCACACAATATGCATTTACTGTTTCCTGAGTTTTATCTATTTTAGCTTGAATCTAGTTAGTCCTAACCGCATTGTTCTGTGCAGCTGTCAGTAAAGATTCTGTTTCTCTGTTCACGTGTCCTTTTCTTAGTCATGCCCAGGAATGATGGTGGGTCTCTTCTCTTGTCATTCTTATGACACGTAGCAGTTTTTCTTACCATTTTTCTTTTCTTGTCTTTTTGTTTCTGGTGTCGGTGCTTCCCGAGTTTGTCATTGGGACGGTGTCTCTTGCTGCGGTGATCATCCTTTCTGGGTTATGTATTTCTCCAGCTCTTTTTTGTGTCTTCCACACAATCTTTCATACTTACCAGTCCTCTTCCTCCCTTCGTTTGTTGTCACGTAGAGTCTGTCCGTATCGTCTTTTGGGCGTAGTGCGCTGGAAAGACAAGCAAAGGGGAACAACTCAGCAGTGCGCAGAACCAATGCAAATGCGCAGAACCAATGCACATGCACAGAACCAATGCAAATGCGCAGAACCAATGCACCACCTGAATCGGTTACCTACATTATAATTTAGGAGTGTACTAGAAAAAGAAAAATACGACCCGTTTCTCACGTTAGATTCTTTGAATCATGAAAAAAATGAGTTTGCAAAGCCAGTTAAATATAAAAAATAAAAAGATAAAATCTCAAACTAGTCAATTTTTACTTGCTGTATATTTCAGTCTTTCCCTCTCCAGCTACGCCTTAAATAATATTACTACTTGTTGTAATATTCCCTTTTGCTTACAATGGACTATTCCAATTGTTTTATTCTTTCTTTCTTTATCATTTTCAACTGCTAATGAAGAAAGAGAGAGTGACGGAAACGAGAGTGATAGATACCGTATATAATAAGAGTGTGGGGGTCCAACAACATACAATGAAAGAGGAAGAGATGTGTCAACTGGTAAGTTAATTGCAATTTACAGCTACTTAGAACAATTAGAATATTTTTTTAAAACATAACTAAATCCCGAAACTGAGGAATAGTTTAGCATGTATTTTGTGTGACTAAAATTGGAAAAAAGCCTTAAGGAAACAAATGTTGATTGACTCACCTTTTTTTTTAACTTAGTTCACCCCAAACAAGGTAAGTGGCAACTGTAGACGTAAGGGGCTACTGAGAATTAGGATGTAAGTTTTGGGGGTCATCTTAAATTGGGATCTGCGCAGCGAGATGTCTGTTTACATTAGTTTTAAACCTCTGCATGTCGGTACTGCCAGGGAAACAGGGGGCAGGGAGGGAGTTCCAGAAACCGGCAGCACGAGGAAAGAAGCT
This sequence comes from Sepiola atlantica, assembly GCA_963556195.1. NCBI lineage: Eukaryota > Metazoa > Mollusca > Cephalopoda > Sepiida > Sepiolidae > Sepiola > Sepiola atlantica. The sequence continues at coordinate 3,446,924 of OY744526.1, forward strand.
ATTAGAGTAGAAAGCTCTCCGGCATCTGAGGACCTCCACAGTGAATGAATGGGATTTAGTTGATTGTCGAGTTGGTCTAGTGAATTTACGTCGAGGAGAGGCACCAGAGCAGCCAATTCATCGAAGCATAATCCATTGAAGTATTTGTAAAACAAGCACAAGGATGCTACATTGCGGCGATGGGACAGGGACTGGAGCTTGGTTGACAGTGAGGGACCTATTAAGTTGGTGACTCTTTTTTGGACCTTGTCAAGGAGGGAGAGACTAGTAGATGATGCACCAGCCCAGATGTGGCAACAATACTCCATGCATGGGTGGATGGTGGCTTTGTAAAGATATAGGATAATGTCAGGTGTGAGAAGTTTAGTAGCACGTTAGAGGGAGCCAACCTTCTTTGCTGCAGCCTTGGCAATGTCTTCAATGTATTTGTTCCAATTCATGCTTACTGTGAATGTTAGGCCGATGAGTTTAAACGTTGGACTCTCAGGTAGAGTGTTATTTGCCATAACAATCGGTGGTTGAAGAGGTTTCTTGTAGTTGTTGAAAGAAAAGAAGCTTTGTCTTAGCAGCATTAAAAGTTACCATCCATTTATGACCCCATTCCACTACAGAGTGAGGGTCACTTTTTAAGGAGTCAGCTATTACCTCGGATATGTGCGCGTCTGTTTTACCCACATGACGAGAGTAAAGCGTGGTATCGTCAGCAAATATATCTATCTCAGACTCAATGTCATCAGAGAGGTCGTTTATGAAAATTGGGAACAATAAAGGTCCAAGGATCGATCTCTGGAGTACACCTGCATTTATGTCATGTTGTTTGGATGAATGGCCATTGAGGACAATCTGGATCTTTCTTTTGGATAGGAAGGATCTAATTATATTAAATATTCGTCCAGTAATACCATATGAATTAATTTTTATGAGAAGAATTTTATGTCAGACCTTGTCAAAGGCTTTGGATATATCAAGCGCTACCGCCCTAGCTTCACCTGCCTTGTCCAGTGTATGGTATATGTGTCCAGAGATGACCGTTGGGATATCTGTCGTAGACCGTGCTTGCCTAAATCCATACTGATGGTCAGAAAGAAGTTTAGCATTAACAAGATGACGGACTATCGTTAGATTGATTAAGGATTCAAAGATTTTAGCGAAGAGCGGGAGTAGACTGATGGGCCGATAATTCTGAGGGTCAGGATAACAATGTATAATGAAGTATTTTTATAGTCACACAATTTGAAAAACAAGTTTCGGAATTTTTTAGATGAGGATTTATAATTTGGAATATCGGGACTAGTGTTCTCGTTTTGGGTATTATTTTCACAACGTTTCGGCCGATGTAACCTCCGACCTTCTTTAAGTGCATCTTGTTGAACTTGGGAATCTTTATGGAATTTCGAATGGAACCTTTATTTAATCCACAGGAGTAGCTTGCTTTCATTCCGTCACTCACAGGTGGCGCAACGGATAAAAGTGCTAAGTAATAATCAGTTTTAAGTGACAGTCTTCTGGAGGTTGAAGGTTCAATCCTTAGTACGGGCAATACTAAGAATCCAATTGCGAATTACTTAAGACTTTTACCCGGTCATGGTTGACGAAACGAGAGCAAGCTACCTCCGTCCCCCTTTGGGTTAAATAAATTTTAGATTCTCGAGTGCAACAAGGTGCACCTGAAGAAGGTCGGAGGTGACATCGGCCGAAACGTTGTGAGAATAACATCCAAGATGAGAATGGTAGTCCGAATAATACAAATAATACAAATTAAACAACAGGTAACGCTCTGCTAGTTAGTAATGACATTACTAACCAGCAGAGCATTACCACTGTCGATAAAGGAAAGAGTATCAGTTATGTGTATGCAGTGTGATGATGTATGAAAGTGAAACCTGGCCAGTGAGAGTTGAGGACATGCGTTGCATGGAGAGAAATGTTATGAGAATGATATGATGGATGTGTAATCTGTTTCTTAAAGACGGGCTTAGATCTGATGAGCTCAGAGGAAGATTAAATCTGGACAGTATAGAGAGATGTGTTCAAAAAGTAGATTTCGATGGTCTGGCCATGTTAAAAGAAGGGATGAGAGTTCTTGGGTTAGTAGATGTAGAACAGTTGAGTTAACAGGGTCAGTTCACAGGAGAAAGGCCAAGGAAAACATGGGAGGAAGTGATAAGAATGGATCTGAGGGAAAGACGGATAAAGACTTGTCCAGAGATAGGTTACTTTGGAAGTCAATTGTTTAAAGCCGTCCAACAAATGTCAGCATGTAAAACAGCCGTTAAACCGATGATGATTATGATGATGATGATGATGACGATGATGATGATGATGATGATGATGATGACGAAATTATAGGTTCTATTACTTAATGGTATTTAAAAAAAATGTATTTTGCATAAATTTTGATTTGTTTGTAAGTAAATTATGCAAAACAAGGTCAGCGAATGGGTGTTATGTGGCTGATAAATGAGTAGTAACTCTCTCTTTGGTTCTGGTTGCGAGACAAGACAGACGTGTTTTTGAAGGATTTCTTTCCTCCTCCACCTACGTGGAGCATGTTGGGATTAGAATAAAACTAAGTAAAAATCTTCAAACTGAAAATGCTAATGTATAGTTATTACACCTTGCTGACTACAATGAAGAGAGACGCTATGTTACTAACAACACACATATGGCAAAAAATTATCCGCTGTGTAATGGACAACGTTTTGGAGCTGTGATCCTCTTACAAATTTAAGGGGCTATGTTACACATGTATATATAAATGTGTGTAGTCATATATGTGTGTATGTATATATGTAGTGGGAGTGGAATGAGTGGGAGAAGGAGGAGAAACAGGAGTGGGTGAAAAATTAGTGGGAGGAGAAGGAATAGGGGAAGAAGGAGTGGGAGAAGAATGGAGTAGGAGGAGAAGGAGTGGGAGAAGGAGGAGGAGAAAGAGTGGAAGAAGAAGAAGGAGTGGAAGAAGGAGGAGGCGGAGAAGAAGGAGTAGGAGGAGAAGGGGTGGGAGAAGGAGGAGGAGAAAGAAAGAGTGAGAGAAGAAGGAGGAGAAGGGGTGGGAGGAGAAGGAGTGGGAGGAGAAGGAGTAGGAGGAGAAGGAGTGGGAGAAGGAGGAGGAGAAGGAGTGCCCCACGTCATGCTGCCCCACGTCATGCTGCCCCACATCATGCTGCCCCACGTCATGCTGCCCCACGTCATGCTGCCCCACGTCATGCTTCCCCACGTCATGCTGCCCCACGTCATTCTGCCCCACGTCATGCTGCCCCACATCATGCTGCCCCACGTCATGCTGACCCACGTCATGCTGCCCCACATCATGCTTCCCCACGTCATGCTGCCCCACATCATGCTTCCCCACGTCATGCTTCCCCACGTCATGCTGCCCCACGTCATGCTGCCCCACATCATGCTTCCCCACGTCATGCTGCCCCACGTCATGCTGCCCCACATCATGCTTCCCCACGTCATGCTGCCCCACATCATGCTTCCCCACGTCATGCTTCCCCACGTCATGCTTCCCCACGTCATGCTGCCCCACATCATGCTTCCCCACGTCATGCTGCCCCACGTCATGCTGCCCCACATCATGCTGCCCCACATCATGCTGCCCCACGTCATGCTTCCCCACGTCATGCTGCCCCACATCATGCTTCCCCACGTCATGCTTCCCCACGTCATGCTGCCCCACGTCATGCTTCCCCACGTCATGCTGCCCCACGTCATGCTTCCCCACGTCATGCTTCCCCACGTCATGCTGCCCCACGTCATGCTGCCCCACGTCATGCTGCCCCACGTCATGCTGCCCCATGTCATGCTGCCCCACATCATGCTGCCCCACGTCATGCTGCCCCACATCATGCTGCCCCACGTCATGCTGCCCCACGTCATGCTGCCCACATCATGCTTCCCCACGTCATGCTTCCCCACGTCATGCTGCCCTACGTCAGGCTTCCCCACGTCATGCTGCCCCACATCACGCTGCCCCACATCATGCTGCCCCACGTCATGCTTCCCCACGTCATGCTGCCCCACATCATGCTGCCCCACGTCATGCTTCCCCACGTCATGCTTCCCCACGTCATGCTGCCCCACATCATGCTGCCCCACATCATGCTTCCCCACGTCATGCTGCCCCACATCATGCTGCCCCACGTCATGCTGCCCCACGTCATGCTGCCCCACGTCATGCTGCCCCACGTCATGCTTCCCCACGTCATGCTGCCCCACGTCATGCTGCCCCACATCATGCTGCCCCACGTCATGCTGCCCCACATCATGCTGCCCCACGTCATGCTTCCCCACGTCATGCTGCCCCACGTCATGCTGCCCCACGTCATGCTGCCCCACATCATGCTGCCCCACGTCATGCTGCCCCACGTCATGCTGCCCCACATCATGCTGCCCCACGTCATGCTGCCCCACGTCATGCTGCCCCACATCATGCTGCCCCACATCATGCTGCCCCACGTCATGCTGCCCCACGTCATGCTGCCCACATCATGCTTCCCCATGTCATGCTTCACCACGTCATGCTGCCCTACGTCATGCTTCCCCACGTCATGCTGCATCACATCATGCTTCCCCACGTCATGCTGCCCCACATCACGCTGCCCCATATCATGCTGCCCCACGTCATGCTTCCCCACGTCATGCTGCCCCACATCATGCTGCCCCACGTCATGCTTCCCCACGTCATGCTTCCCCACGTCATGCTGCCCCACATCATGCTGCCCCACATCATGCTTCCCCACGTCATGCTGCCCCACATCATGCTGCCCCACGTCATGCTGCCCCACGTCATGCTGCCCCACGTCATGCTGCCCCACGTCATGCTTCCCCACGTCATGCTGCCCCACGTCATGCTGCCCCACATCATGCTGCCCCACGTCATGCTGCCCCACATCATGCTGCCCCACGTCATGCTTCCCCACGTCATGCTGCCCCACGTCATGCTGCCCCACGTCATGCTGCCCCACGTCATGCTGCCCCACATCATGCTGCCCCACGTCATGCTGCCCCACGTCATGCTGCCCCACGTCATGCTGCCCCACGTCATGCTGCCCCACATCATGCTGCCCCACATCATGCTGCCCCACGTCATGCTGCCCCACGTCATGCTGCCCACATCATGCTTCCCCATGTCATGCTTCACCACGTCATGCTGCCCTACGTCATGCTTCCCCACGTCATGCTGCATCACATCATGCTTCCCCACGTCATGCTGCCCCACATCACGCTGCCCCATATCATGCTGCCCCACGTCATGCTTCCCCACGTCATGCTGCCCCACATCATGCTGCCTCACATCATGCTTCCCCACGTCATTCTTCCCCACGTCATGCTGCCCCACATCATGCTGCCCCACATCATGCTTCCCCACGTCATGCTGCCCCACATCATGCTGCCCGCATCTTCGAAAAGGAACTCCAACTTAATTCAGATGGCTATCTTGAGTTGCTGTCCACTGTTGTCAAGTGCTGGTTGGAGAGAGTGGCTGTGGGAAGGCCATACATGTGACAACAGGACACAGTTCCATGTTACACCTTCAGGAAAAACCCAGAAGTTGTGTGTTGGAAAAACCTCACGACCTCACCAGTTCCAACATCTTCCCCCCCCCCCCAACTCACCTGATTGTAAAAGCTGTTGGTGTTAGGGTTGAGATGCTTGTTGGAAATTGGAGATTTTGTAGTAGCATCTGTATTCATTTGACTGGCCTTGCTTGAGATGAAGATGAAGAAGAAGAAGAAGAAGAAGAAGAAGAAGAAGAAGAGAAGGGGTCAGCCGAGTTCCAGTTAAAAAGACAAACATCTTCTTATTTACTTATGAGTTTCGTCAACAAAGGGAGATAGGAATATAAGACAACAAGGCAAGTTGGTTCGGCTGGCATGTATTAGAGTAAAAATGTAATTGAGCTCAGGTCTGTTAGTCTTAGGTATCAGGTCTTTGGACTCGAATCGACTCTAAGTCATGACGAGAGACGAGCCAGAAAATTTGACGTCTTGTTACGTTGGCATCTCAACAGGAACTATTTATATTTACACAGTAAATAGAGCTGGGTGGAAATGAGAAAAGGTGGACATGCACAGAAGTGTTCGAATCGCTCGATGTATTTTTACGCAAGTTTTAACATGCCTGTTTTAGCTAGACGAACCACAAACTAATCAATACGCGAGAGATTGCGTATAAATACAAAAGAAAGTAGATCTCAGTCTTTTTATAGGAGCTGTTCTTAGCAGCAGAAGGCGTTAAGACCAATTCCTATAATATTATCGATATCAAGGAGAAAGTCACATGAAAGGAAAAACAAAACCTTTTTTATGAACAACAACAACGAAAAAGTATTTATTAAAGTTATTTAATATAGGTTTAGTATAGGTTAGGGTTACAGTTGAAAAACATTCGACAGTGTCCGAGTGAAGAAATGAAAAGTAAGAAAGTTCTTTAACTGCCGAAAGTCTATGAGCAGTTTATCTTCGAGTGAAGATAGTCGATGCTCGGGAATCCAGTGGATCAAGGCAGGAGACAGGAAAGGGGGGTGTCTTTCTTGCTTGTTTTCAGGAAAACCTCTGATCATCGTCCGTGATTCGCAAAAGGGCCTGAAGTAGTTCTTCAGGAGACAGATGTAATACATGCGCCCTGCAAACTGATTGGTCTGTGTGTGACCAAATCGTATAACAGGGACCATTCTCCGAGAGAGAAAAATAAGTCATTATTTATGACTGCTACAGACAGTTTGAGTTTGCGGCAGTTTGGAGGTCGCGGGAGAGGTTTCGTCCTCAGGCAGATGGAATTAGACCCAAGTGAGATGCGGGACATTGCAGATAAGCTGACTTCAATCAGACGACAATGATGCTTCTACAGACAACGTTTAGGGATCTCTTTTTTTCCACATTGACGGTATCACATACACTTAAAGTACAACTGATTTATACCCAATGTATTTGAGTTTGTGTTCTCTCTTGTGAGTCTACGTTGTTTTGTTCTTTGTATATGATTAAACCAGTGCTCGTGCGCTCGGCGACCGTCAGTGTGAGAGACGACAACACGGCCAGAACAAGAAGAAGATCAAGGAGAAGAAAACCACGGCACACAAGCGTTGGGGTCGGCAGTTGTCGAGGGGGCAGCCATGGTTGTACAATAGTACCGCTGTCACTAGGAATATGAAAGAGGTAATGCTTTTGTGTTCTTAGCAGTGGATGACCTTTCTTGTGGATGGCCTATATAAAAAAATTATTTTGCTTGCATGGTATTATTAATGTTGAATATATATATGCATTTTATTTTAGTTGTATTTTGTAAGTTCGAATGAGAACCCTAACCCTAACCCAGACCTGACCCCTGATGCAAACCTAGTAAGTGTACTTGTATCAGCTATAACCCTAGTTGCTCTGAGCCGGCTCCCTCCTTCCCCTGAACAAATACAGAATCTCTGACCATCGCAGCCCACTTTTGCCAATCTTGGGCTAAGTCACATATGGTTAGCTAATCCCGATTCCATAGTCGGAGACCAACTACTTGTGAATCAGATAGTGCTGCTACGTTAACCTTTGATTTTTACTGTCGCCCACGTTTTAAGTTGTCCACCAACGTGTTTGTGTCAACCATGTAGAGAAAGGTGGTAAAAAGACCTTGTGAATGAGCTCTTGATCCAGGTGCAGAACTGCATGCCTGAACCATCGGCGATCTATACGAGAGTCAGATACATCCTGAGATGGGGAGGTACTACTGCCACATCTGGGGAGGTGCCGCACATAGCTCCCTTTCTTGCCTTGACAGAGTACCAAATCGACTTAGGATTCTAGTGGGGTGGGTGAGTCCTCTTGTGTTCTTTACAGCCCCTTTCCCACAGAAGAGACACTGCTAATCTCTTTCTCTCTCTCTTTCTGTTTCTCTTTCTCATCCTCTCTCTCTCTCTCTTTCTGTTTCTCTTTCTCATCCTCTCTCTCTCTCTCTTTCTATTTCTCTTTCTCATCCTCTCTCTCTCTCTCTCTCTCTCTCTCTCTCTCTCTCTTTCTGTTTCTCTTTCTCATCCTCTCTCTCTCTCACTCTCTTTCTGTTTCTCTTTCTCATCCTCTCTCTCTCTCTCTCTATTTCTATTTCTCTTTCTCATCCTCTCTCTCTCTCTCTTTCTGTTTCTCTTTCTCATCCTCTCTCTCTCTCTCTTTCTATTTCTCTTTCTCATCCTCTCTCTCTCTCTTTCTGTTTCTCTTTCTCATCCTCTCTCTCTTTCTCTTTCTCTTTCTCATCCTCTCTCTCTCTCTCTCTTTCTCTTTCTCTTTCTCATCCCCCCTCTCTCTCTCTCTCTTTCTCTTTCTCTTTCTCATCCCCCCTCTCTCTCTCTCTCTTTCTGTTTCTCTTTCTCATCCTCTCTCTCTCTCTCGTTCTGTTTCTCTTTCTCATCCTCTCTCTCTCTCTCTTTCTGTTTCTCTTTCTCTTTCTCATCCCCTCTGTCTCTCTCTCTTTCTGTTTCTCTTTCTCATCCTTTCTCTCTCTCTCGTTCTGTTTCTCTTTCTCATCCTCTCTCTCTCTCTCTCTCTTTCTCTTTCTCATCCCTTCTCTCTCTCTCTCTTTCTCTTTCTCATCCTCTCTCTCTCTTTCTGTTTCTCTTTCTCATCCTCTCTCTCCATCTCTCTTTCTGTTTCTCTTTCTCATCCTCTCTCTCTCTCTTTCTGTTTCTCTTTCTCATCCTCTCTCTCTCTCTCTCTCGTTCTGTTTCTCTTTCTCATCCTCTCTCTCTCTCTTTCTGTTTCTCTTTCTCTTTCTCATCCCCCCTCTCTCTCTCTCTCTTTCTGTTTCTCTTTCTCATCCTCTTTCTCTCTCTCTCTCTCTCTTTCTGTTTCTCTTTCGCATCCTCTCTCACTCTCTCTCTCTCTTTCTGTTTCTCTTTCTCATCCTCTCTCTCTCTCTCTTTCTGTTTCTCTTTCTCATCGTCTCTCTCTCTCTCTCTCTCTCTTTCTCTGTCTCTTTCTCTTTCTCATCCCCTCTCTCTCTCTATTTCTGTTTCTCTTTCTCATCCTCTCTCTCTCTCCCTCTCTCTCTCTCTTTCTCTTTCTCATCCTCTCTCTCTCTCTCTCTGTCTCTTTCTCATCCTCTCTCTCTCTCTCTCTCTCTCTTTCTCATCCTCTCACTCTCTCTCTTTCTTTCTCTTTCTCTTTCTCATCCTCTCTCTCTCTCTTTCTCTTTCTCATCCTCTCTCTCTCTTTCTTTCTCTTTCTCTTTCTCATCCTCTCTCTCTCTTTCTCTTTCTCATCCTCTCTCTCTTTCTCTTTCTCATCGTCTCTCTCCCTCTCTCTCTCTTTCTCTTTCTCATTCTCTCTCTCTCTCTCTTTCTGTTTCTGTTTCTCTTTCTCATCCTCTCTCTCTCTCTCTTTCTGTTTCTCTTTCTCATCCGCTCTCTCTCTTTCTGTTTCTCTTTCTCATCCTCTCTCTCTCTCTCTCTCTCTTTCTGTTTCTCTTTCTCTTTCTCATCCTCTCTCTCTCTCTTTCTCTTTCTCACCCTCTCTCTCTCCCTCTCTCTCTCTCTTTCTCTTTCTGTTTCTCTTTCTCATCCTCTCTCACCCCCTCTCTCTCTCTCTGTTTCTCTTTCTAATCCTCTCTCTCTCTCTTTCTGTTTCTCTTTCTCATCCTCTCTCTCTCTTTCTGTTTCTCTTTCTCATCCTCTCTTTATCTCTCTCTCTCTCTCTGTCTCTTTTTCTTTCTCTTTCTCATCCTCTCTTTCTCTGTTTCTCTTTCTCATCCCCTCTCTCTCTCTCTTTCTGTTTCTCTCTCTCTCTCTCCCTTCTCTGTAAAACATTCAACACTCGTCTAGCTACAACAACTATAAAGTACTTTCCTTTCTTTCTCTGTGCACCTTATACCAAAAAGGATTTCCATGAACAAAGTTTCTTTCCAAAACCTTCCCTTCTTTGGAACACAATACCGAAGGGCTGCTTCCCAGCGAATCTTGTTTTAGGACTGATTAAAAAGAACGTTCGTTAGTCGTGACAAGTTAATCATGAAGAAATTATAAACAACCATAGTCAGGCCATTATTAGAATATGGAAACGCCGCAAGAATCCACTAATATGCCGGAGATAACGACAAAATCGAAAGAGTTGAGCGAAGAGCAAAAAAAGTTGTGTTCATCAATCAAAGAACTGCCATGTGAGGAGAGGCTAACCCTAACCCTAACCTTTGCCCTAGCCCTTGCCCTAACCCTAACCCTAAACCTGTCATGTGAGGAAAAGTTTTAATAAGATGAGATTATTGCCAATGCACTTCTGACGTGAAAGAGGTGACATGCTAGAAGTGAACAAGATGTTCACAGGCAACGTCAACATGAACCTAGAACAGCTTCTACCACGAAATACCAACTCCAAGACAAGGGGAAGGAATTTCAAACTGATCCAGAAGCACAGCAGACTCAACATGAACCTAGAACAGCTTCTACCACGAAATACCAACTCCAAGACAAGGGGAAGGAATTTCAAACTGATCCAGAAGCACAGCAGACTCAACATGAACCTAGAACAGCTTCTACCACGAAATACCAACTCCAAGACAAGGGAAGGAATTTAAAACTGATCCAGAAGCACAGCAGACTCAACATGAACCTAGAACAGCTTCTACCACGAAATACCAACTCCAAGACAAGGGAAGGAATTTCAAACTGATCCAGAATCACAGCAGACTCAACATGAACCTAGAACAGCTTCTACCACGAAATACCAACTCCAAGACAAGGGGAAGGAATTTCAAACTGATCCAGAAGCACAGCAGACTCAACATGAACCTAGAACAGCTTCTACCACGAAATACCAACTCCAAGACAAGGGAAGGAATTTAAAACTGATCCAGAAGCACAGCAGACTCAACATGAACCTAGAACAGCTTCTACCACGAAATACCAACTCCAAGACAAGGGAAGGAATTTCAAACTGATCCAGAATCACAGCAGACTAAACATGAACCTAGAACAGCTTCTACCACGAAATACCAACTCCAAGACAAGGGGAAGGAATTTCAAACTGATCCAGAAGCACAGCAGACTCAACATGAACCTAGAACAGCTTCTACCACGAAATACCAACTCCAAGACAAGGGAAGGAATTTCAAACTGATCCAGAATCACAGCAGACTCAACATGAACCTAGAACAGCTTCTACCACGTAATACCAACTCAAAGACAAGGGGAAGGAATTTCAAACTGATCCAGAAGCACAGCAGACTCAACATGAACCTAGAACAGCTTCTACCACGAAACACCAACTCCAAGACAAGGGGAAGGAATTTCAAACTGATCCAGAAGCACAGCAGACTCAACATGAACCTAGAAAAGCTTCTACCACGAAATACCAACTCCAAGACAAGGGGAAGGAATTTCAAACTGATCCAGAAGCACAGCAGACTCAACATGAACCTAGAACAGCTTCTACCACGAAATACCAACTCCAAGACAAGGGGAAGGAATTTCAAACTGATCCAGAAGCACAGCAGACTCAACATGAACCTAGAACAGCTTCTACCACGAAATACCAACTCCAATACTAGGGGAAGGAATTTCAAACTGATCCAGAAGCACAGCAGACTCAACATGAACCTAGAACAGCTTCTACCACGTAATACCAACTCCAAGACAAGGGGAAGGAATTTCAAACTGATCCAGAAGCACAGCAGACTCAACATGAACCTAGAACAGCTTCTACCACGAAATACCAACTCCAAGACAAGGGGAAGGAATTTCAAACTGATCCAGAAGCACAGCAGACTCAACATGAACCTAGAACAGCTTCTACCACGAAATACCAACTCCAAGACAAGGGGAACAAATTTCAAACTGATCCAGAAGCACAGCAGACTCAACATGAACCTAGAACAGCTTCTACCACGAAATACCAACTCCAAGACAAGGGGAAGGAATTTCAAACTGATCCAGAAGAACAGCAGACTCAACATGAACCTAGAAAAGCTTCTACCACGAAATACCAACTCCAAGACAAGGGGAAGGAATTTCAAACTGATCCAGAAGAACAGCAAACTAAACATGAACCTAGAACAGCTTCTACCACGAAATACCAACTCCAAGACAAGGGGAAGGAATTTCAAACTGATCCAGAAGCACAGCAGACTCAACATCAACCTAGAACAGCTTCTACCACGAAATACCAACTCCAAGACAAGGGAAAGGAATTTCAAACTGATCCAGAAGCACAGCAGACTCAACATGAACCTAGAAAAACTTCTACCACGAAATACCAACTCCAAGACAAGGGGAAGGAATTTCAAACTGATCCAGAAGCACAGTAGACTCAACATGAACCTAGAACAGCTTCTACCACGAAATACCAACTCCAAGACAAGGGGAAGGAATTTCAAACTGATCCAGAAGCACAGCAGACTCAACATGAACCTAGAACAGCTTCTACCACGAAATACCAACTCCAAGACAAGGGGAAGGAATTTCAAACTGATCCAGAAGCACAGCAGACTCAACATGAACCTAGAACAGCTTCTACCACGAAATACCAACTCCAAGACAAGGGGAAGGAATTTCAAACTGATCCAGAAGCACAGCAGACTCAACATGAACCTAGAACAGCTTCTACCACGAAATACCAACTCCAAGACAAGGGGAAGGAATTTCAAACTGATCCAGAAGCACAGCAGACTTAACATGAACCTAGAACAGCTTCTAACACGAAATACCAACTCCAAGACAAGGAGAAGGAATTTCAAACTGATCCAGAAGCACAGCAGACTCAACATGAACCTAGAACAGCTTCTACCACGAAATACCAACTCCAAGACAAGGAGAAGGAATTTCAAACTGATCCACAAGCACAGCAGACTCAACATGAACCTAGAACAGCTTCTACCACGAAATACCAACTCCAAGACAAGGGGAAGGAAATTCAAACTGATACATAAGCACAGCAGACTCAACATGAACCTAGAACAGCTTCTACCACGTAATACCAACTCCAAGACAAGGGGAAGGAATTTCAAACTGATCCAGAAGCACAGCAGACTCAACATGAACCTAGAACAGCTTCTACCACGAAATACCAACTCCAAGACAAGGGGAAGGAATTTCAAACTGATCCAGAAGCACAGCAGACTCAACATGAACCTAGAACAGCTTCTACCACGAAATACCAACTCCAAGACAAGGGGAAAGAAATTTCAAACTGATCCAGAAGCACAGCAGACTCAACATGAACCTAGAACAGCTTCTACCACGAAATACCAACTCCAAGACAAGGGGAAGGAATTTCAAACTGATCCAGAAGCACAACAGACTCAACATGAACCTAGAACAGCTTCTACCACGAAATACCAACTCCAAGACAAGGGGAAGGAATTTCAAACTGATCTAGAAGCACAGCAGACTTAACATGAACCTAGACCAGCTTCTAACACGAAATACCAACTCCAAGACAAGGGAAGGAATTTCAAACTGATCCAGAATCACAGCAGACTCAACATCAACCTAGAACAGCTTCTACCACGAAATACCAACTCCAAGATAAGGAGAATGAATTTCAAACTGATCCAGAAGCACAGCAGACTCAACATGAACCTAGACCAGCTTCTACCACGAAATACCAACTCCAAGACAAGGGGAAGGAATTTCAAACTGATCCAGAAGCACAGCAGACTCAACATGAACCTAGAAAAACTTCTACCACGAAATACCAACTCCAAGACAAGGGAAGGAATTTCAAACTGATCCAGAAGCACAACAGACTCAACATGAACCTAGAACAGCTTCTACCACGAAATACCAACTCCAAGACAAGGGAAGGAATTTCAAACTGATCCAGAAGCACAGCAGAGTTAACATGAACCTAGAACAGCTTCTAACACGAAATACCAACTCCAAGACAAGGAGAAGGAATTTCAAACTGATCCAGAAGCACAGCAGACTCAACATGAACCTAGAAAAGCTTCTACCACGAAATACCAACTCCAAGACAAGGGAAGGAATTTCAAACTGATCCAGAATCAAAGCAGACTCAACATCAACCTAGAACAGCTTCTACCACGAAATACCAACTCCAAGACAAGGGGAAGGAATTTAAAACTGATCCAGAAGCACAGCAGACTCAACATGAACCTAGAACAGCTTCTACCACGAAATACCAACTCCAAGACAAGGGAAGGAATTTCAAACTGATCCAGAAGCACAGCAGACTCAACATGAACCTAGAACAGCTTCTACCACGAAATACCAACTCCAAGACAAGGGAAGGAATTTCAAACTGATCCAGAAGCACAGCAGACTCAACATGAACCTAGAACAGCTTCTACCACGAAATACCAACTCCAAAACAAGGGGAAGGAATTTCAAACTGATCCAGAAGCACAGCAGACTCAACATGAACCTAGAACAGCTTCTACCACGTAATACCAACTCCAAGACAAGGGGAAGGAATTTCAAACTGATCCAGAAGCACAGCAGACTCAACATGAACCTAGAACAGCTTCTACCACGAAATACCAACTCCAAGACAAGGGGAAGGAATTTCAAACTGATCCAGAAGCACAGCAGACTCAACATGAACCTAGAACAGCTTCTACCACGAAATACCAACTCCAAGACAAGGGGAAGGAATTTCAAACTGATCCAGAAGCACAGCAGACTCAACATGAACCTAGAACAGCTTCTACCACGAAATACCAACTCCAAGACAAGGGGAAGGAATTTCAAACTGATCCAGAAGCACAGCAGACTCAACATGAACCTAGAAAAACTTCTACCACGAAATACCAACTCCAAGACAAGGGGAAGGAATTTCAAACTGATCCAGAAGCACTACAGACTCAACATGAACCTAGAACAGCTTCTACCACGAAATACCAACTCCAAGACAAGGGGAAGGAATTTCAAACTGATCCAGAAGCACAGCAGACTTAACATGAACCTAGAACAGCTTCTAACACGAAATACCAACTACAAGACAAGGGGAAGGAATTTCAAACTGATCCAGAAGCACAGCAGACTCAACATGAACCTAGAACAGCTTCTACCACGAAATACCAACTCCAAGGGGAAGGAATTTCAAACTGATCCAGAAGCACAGCAGACTCAACATGAACCTAGAACAGCTTCTACCACGAAATACCAACTCCAAGACAAGGGGAAGGAATTTCAAACTGATCCAGAAGCACAACAGACTCAACATGAACCTAGAACAGCTTCTACCACGAAATACCAACTCCAAGACAAGGGGAAGGAATTTCAAACTGATCCAGAAGCACAGCAGACTTAACATGAACCTAGACCAGCTTCTAACACGAAATACCAACTCCAAGACAAGGAGAAGGAATTTCAAACTGATCCAGAAGCACAGCAGACTCAACATGAACCTAGAACAGCTTCTACCACGAAATACCAACTCCAAGACAAGGGGAAGGAATTTCAAACTGATCCAGAAGCACAGCAGACTCAACATGAACCTAGAAAAACTTCTACTACGAAATACCAACTCCAAGACAAGGGGAAGGAATTTCAAACTGATCCAGAAGCACAACAGACTCAACATGAACCTAGAACAGCTTCTACCACGAAATACCAACTCCAAGACAAGGGGAAGGAATTTCAAACTGATCCAGAAGCACAGCAAACTTAACATGAACCTAGAACAGCTTCTAACACGAAATACCAACTCCAAGACAAGGAGAAGGAATTTCAAACTGATCCAGAAGCACAGCAGACTCAACATGAACCTAAAACAGCTTCTACCACGAAATACCAACTCCAAGACAAGGGGAAGAAATTTCAAACTGATCCAGAAGCACAGCAGACTCAACATGAACCTAGAACAGCTTCTACCACGAAATACCAACTCCAAGACAAGGGGAAGGAATTTCAAACTGATCCAGAAGCACAGCAGACTCAACATGAACCTAGAACAGCTTCTACCACGAAATACCAACTCCAAGACAAGGGGAATGAATTTCAAACCGATCCAGAAGCACAGCAGACTCAACATGAACCTAGAACAGCTTCTACCACGAAATACCAACTCCAAGACAAGGGGAAGGAATTTCAAACTGATCCAGAAGCACAGGAGACTCAACATCAACCTAGAACAGCTTCTACCAACTCCAAGACAAGGGGAAGGAATTTCAAACTGATCCAGAAGCACAGCAGACTCAACATGAACCTAGAACAGCTTCTACCAACTCCAAGACAAGGGGAAGGAATTTCAAACTGATCCAGAAGCACAGCAGACTCAACATGAACCTAGAACAGCTTCTACCACGAAATACCAACTCCAAGACAAGGGGAAGGAATTTCAAACTGATCCAGAAGCACAGCAGACTCAACATCAACCTAGAACAGCTTCTACCACGAAATACCAACTCCAAGACAAGGGAAAGGAATTTCAAACTGATCCAGAAGCACAGCGGACTAAACATCAACCTAGAACAGCTTCTACCAACTCCAAGACAAGGGGAAGGAATTTCAAACTGATCCAGAAGCACAGCAGACTCAACATGAACCTAGAACAGCTTCTACCACGAAATACCAACTCCAAGACAAGGGGAAGGAATTTCAAACTGATCCAGAAGCACAGCAGACTCAACATCAACCTAGAACAGCTTCTACCACGAAATACCAACTCCAAGACAAGGGGAAGGAATTTCAAACTGATCCAGAAGCACAGCAGACTCAACATGAACCTAGAACAGCTTCTACCACGAAATACCAACTCCAAGACAAGGGGAAGGAATTTCAAACTGATCCAGAAGCACAGCAGACTCAACATCAACCTAGAACAGCTTCTACCACGAAATACCAACTCCAAGACAAGGGGAAGGAATTTCAAACTGATCCAGAAGCACAGCAGACTCAACATGAACCTAGAACAGCTTCTACCACGAAATACCAACTCCAAGACAAGGGGAAGGAATTTCAAACTGATCCAGAAGCACAGCAGACTCAACATCAACCTAGAACAGCTTCTACCACGAAATACACACTCCAAGACAAGGGGAAGGAATTTCAAACTGATGCAGAAGCTCAGCAGACTCAACATGAACCTAGAACAGCTTCTACCACGAAATACCAACTCCAAGACAAGGGGAAGGAATTTCAAACTGATCCAGAAGCACAGCAGACTCAACATCAACCTAGAACAGCTTCTACCACGAAATACCAACTCCAAGACAAGGGGAAGGAATTTCAAACTGATCCAGAAGCACAGCAGACTCAACATCAACCTTGAACAGCTTCTACCACGAAATACCAACTCCAAGACAAGGGGAAGGAATTTCAAACTGATCCAGAAGCACAGCAGACTCAACATGAACCTAGAACAGCTTCTACCACGAAATACACACTCCAAGACAAGGGGAAGGAATTTCAAACTGATCCAGAAGCACAGCAGACTCAACATGAACCTAGAACAGCTTCTACCACGAAATACCAACTCCAAGACAAGGGGAAGGAATTTCAAACTGATCCAGAAGCACAGCAGACTCAACATGAACCTAGAACAGCTTCTACCACGAAATACACACTCCAAGACAAGGGGAAGGAATTTCAAACTGATCCAGAAGCACAGCAGACTCAACATCAACCTAGAACAGCTTCTACCACGAAATACCAACTCCAAGACAAGGGGAAGGAATTTCAAACTGATCCAGAAGCACAGCAGACTCAACATCAACCTAGAACAGCTTCTACCACGAAATACCAACTCCAAGACAAGGGGAAGGAATTTCAAACTGATCCAGAAGCACAGCAGACTCAAGATCAACCTAGAACAGCTTCTACCACGAAATACCAACTCCAAGACAAGGGGAAGGAATTTCAAACTGATCCAGAAGCACAGCAGACTCAACATGAACCTAGAACAGCTTCTACCACGAAATACCAACTCCAAGACAAGGGGAAGGAATTTCAAACTGATCCAGAAGCAAAGCAGACTCAACATCAACCTAGAACAGCTTCTACCACGAAATACACACTCCAAGACAAGGGGAAGGAATTTCAAACTGATCCAGAAGCACAGCAGACTCAACATGAACCTAGAACAGCTTCTACCACGAAATACCAACTCCAAGACAAGGGGAAGGAATTTCAAACTGATCCAGAAGCACAGCAGACTCAACATCAACCTAGAACAGCTTCTACCACGAAATACCAACTCCAAGACAAGGGGAAGGAATTTCAAACTGATCCAGAAGCACAGCAGACTCAACATGAACCTAGAACAGCTTCTACCACGAAATACCAACTCCAAGACAAGGGGAAGGAATTTCAAACTGATCCAGAAGCACAGCAGACTCAACATCAACCTAGAACAGCTTCTACCACGAAATACACACTCCAAGACAAGGGGAAGGAATTTCAAACTGATCCAGAAGCACAGCAGACTCAACATCAACCTAGAACAGCTTCTACCACGAAATACCAACTCCAAGACAAGGGGAAGGAATTTCAAACTGATCCAGAAGCACAGCAGACTCAACATCAACCTAGAACAGCTTCTACCACGAAATACCAACTCCAAGACAAGGGGAAGGAATTTCAAACTGATCCAGAAGCACAGCAGACTCAACATCAACCTAGAACAGCTTCTACCACGAAATACACACTCCAAGACAAGGGGAAGGAATTTCAAACTGATCCAGAAGCACAGCAGACTCAACATGAACCTAGAACAGCTTCTACCACGAAATACCAACTCCAAGACAAGGGGAAGGAATTTCAAACTGATCCAGAAGCACAGCAGACTCAACATCAACCTAGAACAGCTTCTACCACGAAATACCAACTCCAAGACAAGGGGAAGGAATTTCAAACTGATCCAGAAGCACAGCAGACTCAACATCAACCTAGAACAGCTTCTACCACGAAATACCAACTCCAAGACAAGGGGAAGGAATTTCAAACTGATCCAGAAGCACAGCAGACTCAACATCAACCTAGAACAGCTTCTACCACGAAATACACACTCCAAGACAAGGGGAAGGAATTTCAAACTGATCCAGAAGCACAGCAGACTCAACATCAACCTAGAACAGCTTCTACCACGAAATACCAACTCCAAGACAAGGGGAAGGAATTTCAAACTGATCCAGAAGCACAGCAGACTCAACATCAACCTAGAACAGCTTCTACCACGAAATACCAACTCCAAGACAAGGGGAAGGAATTTCAAACTGATCCAGAAGCACAGCAGACTCAACATCAACCTAGAACAGCTTCTACCACGAAATACCAACTCCAAGACAAGGGGAAGGAATTTCAAACTGATCCAGAAGCACAGCAGACTCAACATGAACCTAGAACAGCTTCTACCACGAAATACCAACTCCAAGACAAGGGGAAGGAATTTCAAACTGATGCAGAAGCACAGCAGACTCAACATCAACCTAGAACAGCTTCTACCACGAAATACCAACTCCAAGACAAGGGGAAGGAATTTAAAACTGATCCAGACGCACAGCAGACTCAACATGAACCTAGAACAGCTTCTACCACGAAATACCAACTCCAAGACAAGGGGAAGGAATTTCAAACTGATCCAGCAGCACAGCAGACTCAACATGAACCTAGAACAGCTTCTACCACGAAATACCAACTCCAAGACAAGGGGAAGGAATTTCAAACTGATGCAGAAGCACAGCAGACTCAACATCAACCTAGAACAGCTTCTACCACGAAATACCAACTCCAAGACAAGGGGAAGGAATTTCAAACTGATGCAGAAGCACAGCAGACTCAACATCAACCTAGAACAGCTTCTACCAACTCCAAGACAAGGGGAAGGAATTTCAAACTGATGCAGAAGCACAGCGGACTAAACATCAACCTAGAACAGCTTCTACCAACTCCAAGACAAGGGGAAGGAATTTCAAACTGATCCAGAAGCACAGCAGACTCAACATGAACCTAGAACAGCTTCTACCACGAAATACCAACTCCAAGACAAGGGGAAGGAATTTCAAACTGATCCAGAAGCACAGCAGACTCAACATGAACCTAGAACAGCTTCTACCACGAAATACCAACTCCAAGACAAGGGGAAGGAATTTCAAACTGATGCAGAAGCACAGCGGACTAAACATCAACCTAGAACAGCTTCTACCAACTCCAAGACAAGGGGAAGGAATTTCAAACTGATCCAGAAGCACAGCAGACTCAACATGAACCTAGAACAGCTTCTACCACGAAATACCAACTCCAAGACAAGGGGAAGGAATTTCAAACTGATCCAGAAGCACAGCAGACTCAACATGAACCTAGAACAGCTTCTACCACGAAATACACACTCCAAGACAAGGGGAAGGAATTTCAAACTGATGCAGAAGCACAGCAGACTCAACATCAACCTAGAACAGCTTCTACCACGAAATACCAACTCCAAGACAAGGGGAAGGAATTTAAAACTGATCCAGACGCACAGCAGACTCAACATCAACCTAGAACAGCTTCTACCACGAAATACCAACTCCAAGACAAGGGGAAGGAATTTCAAACTGATCCAGAAGCACAGCAGACTCAACATGAACCTAGAACAGCTTCTACCACGAAATACCAACTCCAAGACAAGGGGAAGGAATTTCAAACTGATGCAGAAGCACAGCAGACTCAACATCAACCTAGAACAGCTTCTACCACGAAATAACAACTCCAAGACAAGGGGAAGGAATTTCAAACTGATGCAGAAGCACAGCAGACTCAACATCAACCTAGAACAGCTTCTACCAACTCCAAGACAAGGGGAAGGAATTTCAAACTGATGCAGAAGCACAGCAGACTCAACATCAACCTAGAACAGCTTCTACCAACTCCAAGACAAGGGGAAGGAATTTCAAACTGATCCAGAAGCACAGCAGACTCAACATGAACCTAGAACAGCTTCTACCACGAAATACCAACTCCAAGACAAGGGGAAGGAATTTCAAACTGATGCAGAAGCACAGCAGACTCAACATCAACCTAGAACAGCTTCTACCACGAAATACCAACTCCAAGATAAGGGGAAGGAATTTCAAACTGATCCAGAAGCACAGCAGACTAAACATGAACCTAGAACAGCTTCTACCACGAAATACCAACTCCAAGACAAGGGGAAGGAATTTCAAACTGATCCAGAAGCACAGCAGACTCAACATGAACCTAGAACAGCTTCTACCACGAAATACCAACTCCAAGACAAGGGGAAGGAATTTCAAACTGATCCAGAAGCACAGCAGACTCAACATGAACCTAGAACAGCTTCTACCACGAAATACCAACTCCAAGACAAGGGGAAGGAATTTCAAACTGATCCAGAAGCACAGCAGACTCAACATGAACCTAGAACAGCTTCTACCACGAAATACCAACTCCAAGACAAGGGGAAGGAATTTAAAACTGATCCAGACGCACAGCAGACTCAACATGAACCTAGAACAGCTTCTACCACGAAATACCAACTCCAAGACAAGGGGAAGGAATTTCAAACTGATGCAGAAGCACAGCAGACTCAACATCAACCTAGAACAGCTTCTACCACGAAATACCAACTCCAAGACAAGGGGAAGGAATTTCAAACTGATGCAGAAGCACAGCAGACTCAACATCAACCTAGAACAGCTTCTACCAACTCCAAGACAAGGGGAAGGAATTTCAAACTGATCCAGAAGCACAGCAGACTCAACATGAACCTAGAACAGAAAGCATTCGTTTGGACTTCGAGTCGTGAACAACTGATAGGTTTTCATTGGTCTTACCCTGTGGACTGGACCTTCCACCTCAACTGTTCTACATCTAAGAACTCTGTATTCTCAGGTTCATTTGTATCACTTCCTTCCATGTTTTCTGGAATAAGTGTCCCAATTCAGTTCGAAGTTCAAAAGACACAAATGACTTTAAAAACAAACCAGACAAACAAGTGCTGGTTCAGTACGTAATACACTGTTCGGCTCACGCATGCGTCTACTGAGACTATAAGACCAGGAATGTCGCAGGAGTTACAGACTTTTTTCCTGAAGAAGAGTATCCGAGAGAGTAGAGTATCCAAATATCATTAAAAAAAGTTTGATTATCTGTAAAAAAAATGGGTGCTTCTGTATTAAAGGGCCGAAAAAAAAAAATTTCTATCTTTAATTTTGAAGAGTTAAATGACAGGGGGAGATAATTCAAAGTGTTCGCCCAGGATTTTTCTAAAAATGAATTTTAATGCTCTGAACTTGTCTCCACAGCGATCGGTTGAAATACAAATCTGTCGAGAAGATCAGCATATTTTGACTGCTTTTGACTCTCTGCTGACGTTGCTGCATGTTCAGGGTTTGTTGCCGATTCTATCACTGACGAGGGCGCAAAAGTGTTGATGCTTGCGGCTTTCTGCAGGCTCAACATCGGGAATCATTCGTTTGGACTTCGAGTAGTGAACAACTGGAATGAGTTTCCCAATTCAGTTCTAAGTGCAAAAGACACAAACAACTTTAAAAGCAAACTAGACAAGTGAGTGCTGGTTCAGTAGGCAATACACTGTTCGACCCACGCATGCGTCTACTGAGACTATAAGAAGACCAGGCAAGGAGCGGGAGTTTCCTGAAGAAGAGGTATCAAGGTATCAAGCTAATGGAAAGCAACAAACATTTATCGCAAAAAGTGAACGAGAAATCGTAACATCGTAAATCCACCGACGCCCATCACCAATTGACTTCTCTGGGTTTCTTTCTTTTTTGTTACTTTCATTTTCTTTGCCAGATGTAAATTCCTTTTGAGATTTCAAGAATAAACATCCTCATCTGATGATCTTCATCCGCCACATCGCCACCCTTTTCAGATGGGGGCCTTCTTTAGATGTGCAGAAAGAAAAAAAAGAAAACAAGATGGATGCTTTCGCATCAGCGAAAACGTTTCGAATAAATAATGAAAGATAATTTGACAGAGGAAAGAAAGAAAGGAGATCCCCCTCCTCCGAAAAAAAAATAAGCACAATCATTTTTTAAATGTTTTTTTTTAACATAGTTCACCCCAAACAAGGCAGGCCGCCACTGTAGACGTAAGGGGCTACGGAGAAAATACGGTGAAAGTTGTGGGAGGGGGGGGGGATCAACCTAAATTGTGTGTCTGTTTACATTGGTTTTAAATTTCTGCATGTCAGTACCGTCAGGAAAACAAGGAGCAGGGAGGGAGTTCCAGAGTCAAACAGCACGAGGAAAGAAGCTTTTGGAGTAGAATGCTCTTCGGCATCTGGGGACCTCCACAGTGAATGGATCGGATTTGGCAGATTGTCGGGTTGGTCTAGTGAATTTACGTCGTGGGGACTTCATGAGATTTTACCATTATATCATGGGGTCTGCTTGGCCCTGAGCATCCATAAACAGCAAAGACAACGTTTTACTATCTTTTATTTATAACTTATGCCGATTAGGACGCAAGCTAAAATCGACGGTTAGTGTTAGGGTTAGGATTAACACTAGGGTTAGGGTTAGTGTTAGGGGTAGGGTTATCTTGGGTCCTAATCTGAATAAGTACCCTTTTATTTATAACTTGAAAATTGATGATTACAGAAATAAAACAAATAAGAGTAAAATAATAATGTGGGCTCCAGAGGTGGGAACAGCAGTTTCTTGGGTCCCTCACTCTTTCTTCGGGCAACACTGGGTTTGCCGCGGATCCAGCTAGCATATACATTGATTATCTCAACTTTAGTTGAACAGGAGACTTTTCTGTTATGGAAACCAACAATTATCGCAAAAAGTAATCGTAGCATCGTAAATCCACTGATTCTCTAAATGACTTTTCTGGGGGCTACTTTCATTTTCTGCGCCAGATGTGCATTTCAAGAATAAACATCCTCATCCGACACAGCGCCACTCAATCAGACGAGGATCAAGTTGAAGATACATTACACCATTACGGAAGATACCGAAGATACCCTGTAAACAAACAGTTGTTTTACTCCAAAGTTGAGGGAAAGTGTGTGTGTGGTGTGTGTGTGTGTGTGTGTGGGTGTGTGTGTGTGTGGGTGGTGTGTGTGTGTGTGTGTGTGTGTGTGTGTGTGTGTGTGTGTACAGGAGGGAAGAAGTCTTATTAGGATATAAGCGAATGTAACGGATCCAATTCCATAGTCTATGTAAGTAACCATTATGTCACTTATGCCCCCACCCCCTTACTAGAAGCACATCCATCAAAGAATTTATACTGGTCACCTTCTATCGCGAACGATACACGATATCCCTTGAAAGAGTGTGTGCACACCGAGTTTATAGTGGAGCAAAAGTTACGCAATTCTTAACTCTGCTGTAGAAACGTTTTCGAAGAATGGTGAATCTGAATCTGTAATTGCAACACAGAGAGCTTTTCGAGCTCATTACAGTATATAGGTCGGAATTATGCGGTTCTTGATAGAAAAATCAATACTGCTAGCATGAGAATTATTTTGTGCATCAAAATCAAAGAAAACCAGCATTTCTTGAGAGCGCCACTGCTCTAAAAAAGAACCCTCTCTACAAAAAACACATTTTAGAGAATTATAATTTAAACATATCTTACTTTGGTTAGAGTTAGGGTTAGGGTTAGGGTTAGGGTTAAAGGTTAGGGTTAAGGTTAGGGTTAGGGTTAGGGTTAGGATTAGGGTTAGGGTTAGGGTTAGGATTAGGGTTAGGGTTAGGATTAGGGTTAGGGTTAGGGTTAGGATTAGGGTTAGGGTTAGGGTTAGGATTAGGGTTAGGGTTAGGGTTAGGGTTAGGATTAGGGTTAGGATTAGGGTTAGGATTAGGGTTAGGGTTAGGGTTAGGATTAGGGTTAGGGTTAGGGTTAGGGTTAGGATTAGGGTTAGGGTTAGGATTAGGGTTAGGGTTAGGGTTAGGATTAGGGTTAGGGTTAGGGTTAGGATTAGGGTTAGGGTTAGGGTTAGGATTAGGGTTAGGGTTAGGGTTAGGGTTAGGATTAGGGTTAGGGTTAGGGTTAGGATTAGGGTTAGGGTTAGGGTTAGGGTTAGGATTAGGGTTAGGGTTAGGGTTAGGGTTAGGATTAGGGTTAGGATTAGGGTTAGGGTTAGGATTAGGGTTAGGGTTAGGGTTATATCTGGGAACTATTCTGCACAAGAATGGCACGTTCACTTGTGAAAGTGGCGTTCATGTTGAAGTGGTCATCTGTCTACGATAAAGCGTCTAAATTGCCACGGGAGCGTGATCCTCTCGATCCTCTAGTTTCAGAGAAGAGGCGTCGCTAGTATTTGTCTACTCTGTCGATATTTCCGTAGCAGGGTCTCGACTGAACTCCAACCTCTGTCGATATTTCCATCGCAGGGTCTCGACTGAACTCCAACCTCTGTCGATATTTCCATCGCAGGGTCTCGACTGAACTCCAACCTCTGTCGATATTTCCATCGCAGGGTCTTGACTGAACTCCAACCTCT